>CM060957.1:115367161-115411571 GCA_030765055.1 Mantis religiosa | reverse complement strand
CCATTGTAAACTCCATGGCTTTCTTCAGGATCTGAAGGACTTGCAGGATCTGAAGATCCTGAAGAAGGCCTTGGAGTTTACAATGGCCGAAAGCTCAACGTTTATTAATTTGACTTGACTGATCACACACGAAGCCTTGATTAGGATGAAATATTGCTGATATTTCCCAAGATCCATAGAGCTTGGAGTTACCCAACGTTAAAGGAAAAGGGAAAAGGAAGGCCTTATCCATATAACTCACGCTGATCAAGATTCGAACTCGTAACCTCTCGAACATGATTCAGATACTCTACCACCTACGCCACAGAGTAGGTGGTCTAGGGTAGTCAATAACATGTAGTTAGTGACAAAGTGGGTGAATGAGTTGTAAGTTCAGTGTAGTTCAAGAAGAGAAAATGGACAAAGCAAATAACAACACATTATGAACTGTGTTACAACTTGTATTCGCTTACCAGAGGGGAAAATATGATGGAATGATTTTCAAGATTCCATACTTAGGCACCAAGGTTCTGTTCTTTGCGAAAATTATCATACAAAACCCTTGTATGTTGCGCATCTGACATGCAGTATGCCTTGTCATCAACTCGCTTGCTTCACTTTGATACATCAGTAAATTATAGGTTTTTAGACAAAGAGATTTTCCATCTTATATGCATCAACAAGAGAGCAACAATATAAGGAGCTCAGAAGTTTTTTGCTGTAGAAGAACCGTTATGCCAGTGCAGAATACTATTTCCATATGTGCCAGAAATGTAAAGGAAAGCAACGTTGCATTTTGGGTTTCACGGTTACCATCCAAATAGGTTTTCCTTTGAAAGGGGTGCACTGAAAGTGTTCCAGACAGTATTCATTGGAGCTGCGGCACCATGAAAAGAAGTTAAGCTATTCCTTTCATAGGCACCAAGCGTATAACAGCTTTCCCAGGTGCTCGACATATTCTGCAGAGGGGAATACGTTTGAGTTCAAACATACCACGACGGTGTACTTCATTCCTGTCATTTATTTAAATGCTTCTAAACACTATGCTGTTTTGCAATGCTGAAGCAACTTCATTACTTTTGATTATCATGAAAAGCATGTCCTTTGATGTGTCATTTCGCTTTTCAGGCAAAATGTTTTGGCCACTTTTAATAAAAAATTCATTGTATACTCCAACATTTGTACCACTGAATAAGCTGCCTCTAAACCTTTTGAATATATGCAACCCGGTGTGTCTTAAGCCCATCTTCACCACTCACTTTATGACCCAATTACACAGTTGTACAGAGGAAGACTCAAAACTAAGTGAAGTTTTTCTCTGTACTGCAGTCTGTAAAATACATAATGCATCCTAATTAAGAGATGCGTAGTTTATTTACAACAAATGTGTACATAGTATATATATTCACTACAATCCCCAATTGAGATTTACATTGTTAGAGGTATTCATAAACCCTCATGGTGATGTATGTGTTCACTAAGGAAGCGATGGACTACGACAATTGGAGACATGTCAGTTCACAAATGGCGGTTAACAAAACCACACCGTGCAGGAGGCGCTAAATTTCATCTAAGGTGAACTATAATATTTTCATTTTATTTATCAATTTTGCATTCTGAAAATTTCCTATTTCACGGAAATTATAACAGAGGCTTAGAGCTATATGAAGGCTACTTATAAGTCTAAGTTATGAAATGATAATAAAGTACTTGAAGGTCTAGCAAGATTTAAAACTCTTAGAGCTTTACTGTCCAAATTAGCTGATGCTGCTTCCAGAGTTGGTCAGCGACAGCCTGCTTTGTGATATTGCATAGAAAATTAATTTTACTTTCAATTTTTTGTGTCAATTTAGAAAATATTACATGCATATTTGCTTTATTCAAAAATAACTTAACATATCAATGCAATAAGGTACTTTAATAACTCTATTATCATAAATATTATAGAATATAACTATTTTGTCAGGGATAATTAAGTCTAAAAAGTGAATAATGGATCATCAATAGTGTACATCCTGCAGATGAATTGAATTTATTGAACGCTCCGAATTTTGGGGCTACATCAGTAGTTAAAATAGATCTCCAGCCCATAGCAATGGGTTGTTTTTTTATCAATATTTCTTCTTTGGAATAAATGTGGCTAGATTGAAGGAAAATATAAATAGATAAGATTGAACCTAGAAAACCATTTGGCCCACTTCAAGACATTCAAAAATAAGTAGAAAAGTGCTCATTTCTATATGAATAAAGAATAAAACGTATTGAACATAAGTATTTTGGCATTTTTAAACAGTAACAATTTGTTGATCAAATTCATAAACAATTAAACTATTCAATTACAAATATTCGACATTCTTTTCAAGCTGTTAATCATTAGCCTCCATCATAGTCATCAGTTAACAATTGGTGTCTGCCATTTTCACTTTACCTACGCATATCCTGAACAAAAGGCTTCGTAATTCAGCTTTGGAGCAGCTGGCAGCACTTTAATTGGAGAAAGAAATTAAAGGCGGCATCAAAGTTGACTTTGTTATAAACATATATGACAATTACATAACGGAGTTAATGAAGTGAAGAAATAATGTTACCTTCAAGTTTGCCTTTTTAAAAAATATGCATAATTTCCGAATGTCTTCCTTCTAGTTAAAGCTAAAAGAGAAATAAATTGAAGTTATTAACAATGAGACATTGATGAGAAAGTTTGCAAAGGATATTTGGTATTTTAGTTAATTGATGGAAATTAATCATTTCTTCACACTAGCTAAGGTTTCTTTTTGTATAGGCTAAGGTTTCTGATAGAGTCAACATGAAAAATTCAAAGCCATGGCCGGGATTTGAACCATGGATCTCCTGGTTTCCGCCCAGTCGCTCTAACCCATTAAGCTACCATGGCCAAAGTACCTCCTGACATTAAATTCTCCATTTGACTCGTGTATTTCCCTGATAAACCACTAGGGGCTCTCACATCCGAGATACACCGTTTGTGGCGACATACTATCGTAAGTACTTGAGTCCCAGGTTTCATCATTTAACTTTTATTATTTTAGTTAATTGATGGAAATTAATCATTTTAAGTTAAGTACTAACGATAGTAAGTTGCCAAAACGATGTATCTCGAATGCGAGAGCCCCTAGTGGTTTACCGGGCAAATATACGAGTCAAATGGAGGATTTAATGTCAAGACGACACGTTGGCCATGGTCGCTCAATGCGTTAGAGCAACTGGACGGAAACCAGGAAATCCGTTTTT
Organism: Mantis religiosa; assembly: GCA_030765055.1. Classification (NCBI taxonomy): domain Eukaryota; kingdom Metazoa; phylum Arthropoda; class Insecta; order Mantodea; family Mantidae; genus Mantis; species Mantis religiosa. The sequence continues at coordinate 115,408,343 of CM060957.1, read as the reverse complement.
CAAATCCCGGCCATGGCTTTGAATTTTTCATGTTGACTCTGTTTGGTATTTACTTATCCTGACATTCTTTCCCTTCATTAAATCAAACGCATTTACGTTTCACTTTCAAATGTAGAAAAAAGTGCTCTAGTAAGTACATGTAAAATGATTTCGATGCACCGCGAAAGTTTAACAATTGGTGCACTTAAAATATAAAACTAATATTTTAGTATCTTATACACACGAAGTGCAAAATTTTAAAATGATATTTGTGAATAAAATGATGTTTGTGAATAAATACCTGTGCAACTTCGGAGGTGATACTTGTAATTTTCAGAAAAGCTGTAAAAGATATCCTATTAAAAGTAATGTCACAGACAACAGATGAGTTTCTAAGAAGTAAAATTAAACATTAAAGTAAATATTGATTTTTTTGCTAAAAATTATGTCTCTTACAGCCTAGTTCTTAAAGATGTAATACATTAAACTATTATGTGACCTAAGTTGCATTATTCTTAATTACTATTTGTATTATTATTCTGTTAATTACTGCTGCATTACTTTAATCACTATTGTATTATTTAACTACTATTGTATTATTTAATTACCATTGTATTCATAATTATATTACTCATAAGAAATGTATTATTCTTATGTGTACAAATTTGACGAAGCCATGAATATTGTATATTCCTAAGGTGAATAAAACTATCTATCTAAGGTTGCGTGCTGTTTCTGCGTATTAAAATGTACAGGTTTTCTCCATTAATGTAAATGCTAGTACTTTATAAAGAGGAAATAAACAGTTTGTTGAGTCCCTGTACTTTATTGGAACAAGTCTAAAGTTGAAAGTTGATCTTAAATTTTGTTTAAATACGGTTGGTTAGCTTTCCTGTAAATTAAGATGGAAGTTGTGATCGTTTACAGATTAGGAGCTTAAGTGAGTTTTTGATCAGAGCCAAGAGGTAAGTTAACCAAAGAGGGAAGTTGGGTGCACCTGGATTATTACGCCGGTGGTGCAGGGATTTGTGCTTTCTGGTTATCGGAAAACATACATCTCTCTAAATGGGTGGATTACCTAAAGACTCAGAGCGCACTTGGATGGGGAATGCAAGGCTAGGAAGCGGTTAGGGATTTATTTTATTTTGTTCTGCAATCTGTTGTACTTTGTAACTTCGTGACTGTGTTCAAGCATGAGTAAACTTATAGTAATTACCGTAATAAATACTTCATTGGTAAATAATTTGCACAAGAGATTTTTAAGGAAAGGTTATTCATATAGATTCCATGTATTATTACCAGAGGCATAGAAAGCTTTCATATGAACGTATATCCCATAATCATTTTTTTCCTCGTCTGGAACTGTTCAACACAGTGGTCCAATCATAATAAATGCTCCATATGCCCTCTTGCTTCTAGGCATGCGTGCACTCATCGAATCTTGGATTATCGCACCCTTTTTAAAAAAATCCGGAATGGTGTCGCATGGTTTCACCGGTTTTCATGACATGTCAATGAGGAATGATGCAACGGTTCCTGTCTCAGCAAGACGCAAACAGCGACAAAGGGTGAATGACTCGGTTATCTTCGGTCTGCAAACTGCATCTGATGATTATTGTAAAATACGATAAGAGTCAGTTACAATTTATAATGTATCAATGTAATACAATGCATGTAATGTTACTCTGTAATGGGGCATGTACTTATATTCAGTAAACTAAAAAAAACTGCATATGATGAAGCCGTCCAGTCTCGTGGGACCATACATAAAATCATATCAACCTGTTTACGAAATCTGTATCCATCCATGATTAAACGAAACAAATGCAATTAGGCCACTACATCTACACAATTGAAAGGTTGAAGACAAACGACAAACGTAAATAACTCTTCATGGCGACATTTCGCTATCTATCCTATGTAGTACTGGGTAACGACCTTCTGAGTGCAAGGAGAAATGAAGTTTTGGGGCTTGGCCCTGAAGTTCGTTGAACGCACACTTCCATTAAGACCTGAATAACGAGTTCATATGTTCGTATGAACTGTTTTCCTTCTTGTGGTGTAAAGAACATACACCCGAAGTTTGTTAAAGTATTTCTGATACATCCTGTATAAGGCTAAAAATGTAGGACAATTATAATTATTAAGGACACTGGGAGGTTATTTTTACCCAGACAAGGCTATTTTTTACCAATATTGAAATTTGAATATATAGAAAACTAAACATTTTCAGAAATTAAAATTTGGTATTATTTACTGTATAAGGATGTGTGTATTTAACTACTGTATAATATGTAAATTAAGTTCACATAGGTCCATGCTAAAGGGGCATAAATCACACCGTGTGTCCGGATAAAAATATTGCACCCTATATTTCAGGTGCACTTTATTTGTAGGAATTTAAAGCTACATGCACCAAGTTTTATCCTAAGTAACCTAAGATACAGTTTTATAATATCGGCTAAATGAAAATCACACATAGGTTATACTATGCACATGAAAAATTAATTAGTTTTGAGTAAAAAAGTATAATATTTTCAAGGACTGAATATTTGTTTTCATGCATTTTATAAAGCACATGAATATAGATATTAGACGAATGTGTTCATGGAGCATTGGCAAATAACCACTACAAATTTTTTGTCAGTATCCTTTATAGTTTTTGGGAAACATGCACCTAAGGTATGAACAATCAAGGTTTTAGGAAATCAGGATAAAAGATTAAGCACCATTCTCAGGAAGTGGGCGTATCATTATGTCGCCATTTTTAAATTGACGAATTAAAGGACTTTAATACCAGCTGACAACCTAAATTACATATATAATTTTGAAGCTGAAGAATTATATAATTTTTTAACATTAGAAACAAAAAATGGATTTTTTTTTCAAACCTATCGACCTCCCAGTGTCCTTAAACGCTATTTCAATTGCGGTGATTGTCAAAAGTCACTTTGACCATGCTCCCATTATCTGTTTAGTCTCCTCTTAAATAGTCCTTATCATTGAAAGATGGAGCTTGTTCGTTTTTCCGTAGTTATATTCAACATGAATTGTACTGCTGTCCCTCGAGCATGTGATCAACTACAGGTAGGTACAGCCTGACCATAATAGGTACAGAGAGAGGAAACAAAACAGTGGCACTGTACTGCACGTTAACCTTGTGTCTGCATACACCCGCAAGGTAATGCTTCACTAGTTCGCAGAGTACTACGTTAGGTTGTTTTTCACATTTCCTTTATAGTAGCAGTTGTTTGCACATTTGTTGGCCAGACTGTACATCTGACGCCGTTCATACTCTGCGTCCAGCTAACTTCTATCACATGCAAGCGCACATCTCTCCGGCCTTTACTCATCATTAAAACTATATATAGCTTCAATCAGTAATTTATATTCCCTGCTGATGACTATACCATGTTGTTTGATATGGTCTTCATTTCTTATGTTATGTTTATTAAACTAAGGTATTAATGGTATTCCTTCTCATTTAACTTTTCAAAAGTTAATTAACAATTTTTAAAATTCTATATCTCCTGAATTATGGTTTGTAAGAATCTATCAGATTCCTCAATTCAAATATATTGTGCATGACTACTTTCTGTGTAATAATTATTCTAATGTCTTAGAAGAACTGTTCTGTAAAGGTATAAATTAATGAATTATTTTTGTGCATATTCCAAAATTTTGCAATCTTTTACAGTTTACAATTTTAGGCTACATTTATTTGTCTTTACTTCCTTGCTACCTTGGCTTACATGACACCTTGGTCTTCTGCTCTGCCAGGTAGCTCTTAACTTCCATGCTTGCTTGTTACTTAATTAGCCCCATTCTTCCCCCCATCTCTCTCTCTTATATTCTTTACAATTCTTGCCCATTTTTCGTTTGCTTGCTGTAAGAACTCACCAATACCTCTTACGTTCTTCTCCTCCTTTCCTGTTAACATTTTTATAGCTGTCATCCTCTTCTCTACTTTCTCCCATTTTTCCTCCCAAATATTTTGTTCTCCATATTGCAAGCTCCTCACATTCTGTTACATAGTGTTGTATGCTTTCTTTTCCACAATTCACAAATTTAGTAACACGTACTTAAGGTGTGAATAAGCAAGTCAGTGCTAACTTTAAATTACATCATTATTGTCGAACACATGTTTGAGTTCAATATGGCAAAATTTGTAAAACTTAAATTTAATTTCTTCGAAATTATATTCATTGAATTTTACTTCACAAGTGGATTAAACATAGGCTGCTTATTATAGGTTTTGCAATGGCAGCTTTTTATTCCAATTATCCAATTATTATTTGACTACTTTAACTCAGGCATGCCCATTGTGACACATTGTGTCGTATTACCCTCCTTTTACTTTTCATCTTCATGAGTGGAAGCTGTCGAACCGTATGGCAATGCTAGTGGAACACAAGAGCCTTGGCCGATAGGCAAAGCGAATAACAAAAGAAGTTGTGTTAAACCTCGACCTCCTTCAGTAGTGTATGTTTTGTGATTTATTTAGCAATATATTATCGAGCGAGGTATCTGTGCGATAATGCGTGAGGCCTGCTTTTTGGAAGGTCCCTGGTGGTCGCCCATTCGGAGGAGAATGTGAGTAGTGTCTGCTATCGCGGTTTTCCTTCCTCCAATTTCGTCTTCGTGTTTCGGGCCTATGGATCAGTTTCACGGCGAAGAGATGGCGGAGAAGCTAACGATATGAAACTTCTTCTTAGCTCCGCAGAGGTCCTTCTAGCCTCTATTCCTAAATCGAACTAGTCATCCTCCGGGTCTTTCAGCCATCGCCAAACACATCCAGAAGAGTGATCTAACCATTAGCTGTACGCGAGTTGTGCATCTCTCTGTCGCACATGTCCATTCCTGCAGCACATGCATCTCCTACGATTCTTTATTCTCATCCTGTCATCCTAAGGCTGCTGCTTGAGATGTAGGTCATACGTTATCTACCTCTAGGTGTAAACGACATATTATTGGAGTCGGCATTTCTTTACCATTATCTTCCTAAGACAGTAATAGAAAGAACATTTCATTTCGTCCATGTTTAGTTTAGGAAATGCATAGCTTTTTATTAGTTTGTTTAACTACAATAAATCCTAAATTTTTAATCCCAAAATATGTTGCTACGACTTATTAAATTTATATTATATAAACAGCTAGATACTGAATTTCGTTATAACTTAAAACAATATAACTTGAGTATTCACGCCTGAGTTTGCTTTGCCACAATCACGCTGCTAGCGGGGCATGTATACATCTGAAAACACTTCTGAAAGCACAGACAGCTGACATGCACACCCGTTAGCTTTTTGAACTGATATTTACATTTCAGTAAGTGATTTAATTTTTGCTATATTAAAATTATAAAGACGTAGCATTGTATGGTAACTTCTCCACATACACCGTGCTACAAATCATTATCATTTTAATTGAAAGGACATAAAACACGAGCGTTCTTTGTTTTATATGGTAGTAACATTAAAAAATAAATGATAGCTGCTTTATTTCACCAGGGCTTATGTTGCTGCTATAATTGAACATTCGTCACTTTAGAGATTGAAGCTGATATTGCATACATGGACGTATTAGGTAAACATGGCCATCTGTAATTCAACTTAAGTTAATAAACAAGCAGGTCATATAGATGATGCAACAAATGCTTAGGTTTATTGAAATCCCAAATTGTGACGTAGGACCAATCAGAATTAAAATATTGCGGTGGTTTAGCATCAAAAACGGAAAAAAGAGCCAATGATTTTATTCTTAAATGTTTTCTTCTGGCATTAACTCTCAAAGAGGGTAGACGTGTTTTCGGTAAAAGACTTCTTGTAACTACGAGAAGTTATTGGAGTTCATCATTAATGAACGTTCAGTAAACGTTTAAAATAGACATCGAAGTCACGATGCCACGAAAAAAAATTCAAGTAAAAACCCATTGCATCATTTATGAATAAAAGGAGAAAATTAAAATATAGTAAAGGGTTATATACATCAGTGGAAAAAGTCGCATGTAAAGAAGAAAATGATTTCGAGAAATATAATTACAAGTAAATTGAAACGGTGTAAATTATTTTATTCCACAGTTGCCGAAAAATGAAATCCCTTTTGTATCGATACCACGCATGAGAAGTTTCACATCTCATCGCTCGCCGCAGCTGCTGGAGAGAGGATTTATAGAAATCTTCGAGAACTTCATCTTCACGGCTTTTACACAAATGGTTCATCGCTTCTACATCAAGGTAAGGTTTGACTTCTACATGCGTCGCCACACCGAGGGAACGCGAAACTTTTGCGGGTGTGGGGCGTAGACCTCACGAAGGGGCGAATCCAACTTCCGATATGTCACCGCATCGTGTGATATTAATCCAACCCACAAGGAGGGGAACCGCTCCAAGGTTCATATATATTTTCATCTTTGTTGCTTTAAAATACTGCAGGTCTGCGGCGACAAAATATATTACCTTCTATAGAATGAATAAATTTTTCATACAAACAACTTTCATTCATACTGTTGGTTTTTTATTGGCCGGTGAATGAGTAGACAATGCACCCGAAATATGCACTAACCTGTCTTGAGGGAGAAGTACAGTTTTCTAGCTGATGATGATATTTTTATAAGATTACGTCCAACAGCCTACTGAAAAAATCGGCGATTGCAAACCCTTACCTGTATTGCCCAAAGGGACGAACTTCTTTTTTAATATGCATTACTGTATATGTGAACAATTATAAAGGTAGTTTTAACTACTGGTTAAAGGCAAGTTGAAGAGCACGTACCTACTATAGGTAAAAACCTTGTATCGATAATTTACCAACAGCTACTTCCCTCCTGAATCCAAAAAGGTTGCTCCAGAAGCACACTCCGTTATGTGTGTGCGTGTGTAAGCGAGAAGTTAGTATGTTCCAAATAAGTTTCAAAGCTGTAATATATATTTACCCAACGATAAAATTGACTTAAACCAAACTAACATTTCCATGTAAAATTTTTGATACTTTTCTGTTTTACAAAATAAAAATAAATGTTTATTAAACTATCGTATATGTAGACTTTCACTGAGTGTTTTGCGACAGTTTTTTAATTTCTTTGTTTGAATAATTTATTATTGAATTTTCATATGAATTTTAAGCCTATATTTACCGTTTCAATAACCATCAGAATCATTAAGGTGCAATCAAAATAGTAGCGCACTTCTGAAATGAAAGACCACATATCCATAAAATTAATTACCTTTATTACACTCCCAATGGTCATTATCAAATTATCCCTTCATTTATAATGCTGTTTCATATACTTAGATATTTAACTCAGCAGCCTATATTAAGTTAATTAGAAAAAGCTATAAATTAAATGCGGAAATTGAAATAAATTAATTATATCCCTTTATAACTAATTTATATAATTTTAAAGTTCAATAAACCGAGCAGGTACACATTATAAAGACAATACACCTCATTTTAAATTAATTTAGTAGGTTTTAAGGTCAAAAATTTTAAACAAAGTGAAAATTTGATTCCAGAATTTTGTTATTTTTACGGCAGGAAGATTTACCTGTAGGAGACTTAAAGGAGAGATATTTCTTGTTCCTCTGGAGTTAATCTTGTATTTTATAAATTTGTTATGGAATATATCACAAGGGCCCAACAAATAACTTAAAGTAATTTGTTTATAAACACCTCATTTATAGATTTCATGGTTTTTGCTTCTAAACATACACAGTATACATACAATGTATATATACATTGTTCTTAAGATGGCGTGAAATGAAAGATCATTTCTTATATAATTAGTGCACTAAATTTATAAAAATTTGTTCTTGACAGTGAACTGATGACAATGCGATATGATATTTTTACTCATATTAGTTAAACACTAAACTAATATCTGAATTGATAACTTGATAACTTCACATGACTACTTTTAGTTTCGAAACCTCGTTAAAATTACAAATGTATCCTATAAAAAGACTAATAACCGTTAATTTGGAAATGTAGGGAGAAAACATGAATGTAGAAAGAGGCCACAGGGTATAGGTTGGAACAAGGATATGGATGGCTGGTTTTGATATTAACATTGCCTGTCACCGTATAAAAATAGATGCAAGCGATGTCATTTGACTGGACTGGAATGCAGAAACTCGTTGATTACAAACCGACGTTGCTGAATTAGTGGCAACTGTAGCTGTGGTTACAAAACCTTTCAACAAGGTTTTGAAGTATATCGTTGGCGGGGTTAATCACCATATACATTGACGGTGATGATTGATGCGAGGTACTCCCCTCCTCTATGGTGTAGTTTATTGGAAGCGATCTGATACGACCATGGAGAATTTAAAATTTTTTATTGCCTCGACTACAAAATGGTAGTGTTGATAGGTAACACAAAACGCTGACGGTCTTGTTGTGTAAGCTTTCCAAAATCAGTAAGCTAAACCAAACTGGATGAAATATCTGAAAAACATTTCAAAAGAGTGAGATAATGTTTATTAATTCTGTAATACATTTGACATTTTACAGTGGAACATTTCAAAAAATAAGAATACAGAAACAAGTTCGTAAACATCTACTTTGAATTCTTTGTTTTAACTCACTTTTGTAGAGCTTTCAACTCTAAAACTTCTAAGCACTGTTTGTGCTAGTAAGTACTCATGAGTGAGATTAGCTTTTGCTTAGAAAATATTAGATATGAGCGTTTAGAAGGAGGACGCTATTAATTGATATTCAGGTTTGTTGAATATAAGAAAAAGGTTAGCACTTATATGATTCTTATTTGAATTTATAAGTCTATTTTGTTTTAAATCTCATTAAGATTTCTTTTATTTTCAAACTTGATAACCCTGTAATTCGTCTCAACATAGTTTAATCCACTTAAACCATCTCATTTCTATAGATACGTGGACGACACTTTTGTAATTTGGCCACATGGATCAGACACTCTGCCTAGCTTTCTTGCGCATCTCAACAGCCTTCGATCTCAAATGCAGTTTACCATGGAAGTGGAGAAGTATGGAACTCTTCCATTCCTGGAAATTCTTGTTTCAAAAAACTGCAACGGTACACTGGGGCATGCTGTGTATCGCAAGCCTACACACCCCGTTCTCTATCTTAACGCTCACAGTTTCCATCATAAGTCTCAACGACTGGGAGTTCTCAATACACTGGCCCACAGAGCTTTGTCTATCTCTGATCCCAGTCACTTAAAACAAGAATTACAGCACCTGAGACTCACTTTCCGTCAAAACGGCTACTCCAAATATGACGTTGAAGCCTCGATCGCCAAAGCTAGGAAAGGGAAACCTGAATTACAGCAAGCGTCAGATAAGCCTACCGCTACAGCCTGCATCACGTTTACCGGCAATCTATCTAGCAGAATCAGCAGAATTCTCGCCAAATGCAACGTCAGGACCATCCACAAGCCACCTCCGAAGATTAAACAGCTGTTGAGACCAGCGAAAGATAAGCTGGAATTTTAAGTTCTGGGAGTGAACCGCATTCCCTGTGAATGTGGAACACCATATATAGAACACACCGGAAGGACCATCGGTACTAGAATAATCGAACATGAACGGAGCATTCGTTTAATGCAACCTGAGAAGTCTGTGCTAGCAGAGCATTGTTTTGATAATGACCTTAGAACCAATTTTCGGGAGACGCCCATCTTGGAAAATGCAACAGTTACTGGGATTGGAGAATTATGGAGGCTTTGGCAATTTCCTCTGAAAGGAGCACGCTTAATCGTGATGCCTGATTTCAGTTCAGCTCCTCTTGGAAACCGGCCTTAAAATGGAAATCCGTCGATTTAAGAGGCAAAGATCAATACCATTGATAATCAATTTGAGTACTTACGTTTCTTTGACACAATTTTATATTATGACGCCATCTCCTGACCTGGCATTGAATTTACTGAAAACAGTCTTTTGTTCAGTAATGCGAATTTTGATAGTGTTTTGTCTTTGTTTATAGTTGTGTTATATCCAGTATTTCATTTGTAGTTATAACATTTTATGAATATCCTGATGATGGGAGAGATGTAAAACGTTGATGTCTAATCATCTTTTCACCTGACTGGCTGCCCGAGAAGAAAGTGAGCGCATTCTTCGCCAGGAAAGCTTCAGGTCTTACTATAGTTTAATCCTGTTGTAAACATCTGGGTGGGAAGAGAGACAGAAACAGAGATATTGGGGACAGAAAGTAAGATGTTGATTGGTTAAGCGAAGTTAATGGGCGTTTTATTTTACTTGCGTGCGTACAATAAAGCCCTATAAGTACAGTACTGTAAGTAGTTTTCTGATTATTGCTCTGCGAGAGCTTATTTCGTAGGGAGAGAGACATGATATATACCAGTTGACCACGATATGAATGCACTTGGCGAGAAGCGTTACTAAACAGTTACGTCACAAGTGGGTGGATACCTCAGGTACAGTGCGGACAACGCAAACATCAACAATACCGAGATGCTTCCAAAGTGACGCGCAGATGTAGTGCAGTTGAACACGGTGTTTCTTTGAACATTTTCCTGTACGGTTAAAATTCTAATAGTATACTGGCAGTTGCAGTGCTCGCTCTGACGTGTGCTTGTGAATAGGAGGCATCTACAAAGTTAAAAACAAGAAAAGTATCCCATTCTGATGAAAAGCATATACAGTAGTTCAGTAGACAAGAAATAAAGGAGAAAAGGTTACTCCTACTCCCTGAAAAAGCAAGAGTTAGGGCAGCAAAATTAGTGGGAAAGTCTGGGAGAACCATCATGAACAGAAAATGCTTCAACAACTGGGGTTAAGGTTAGAACTTCGAGGAAAAATCGAAAATCAGCCACAATCATATCGCTTGATGAGTTTGATAAGTGTGTTGTGTGTAGAACATTTTTAGAGCACTACGAACATAAAAAGGAAATTCCTACTTTGAGGAAACTCCTTAACTTTGCTAAAGAATAAATATTCAGAGTGGCATATAAACATTTAGAAAAATATTAAGAAAAATGGGATTTCAATGTAAGTAATGCAAAAACAAACAATCTGTTCTAATGGAGAAACCACAAATTGTTGCAAAACTTAGAGAGTACTTAAGGGATATTATTTAAAATGTAAAAGGCCCATGTAAACCCGGAGTTTATACAAACGAGTCTTGGGTCCATACTCACTATGCCATCAAGAAGTTTTGGCAATATTACGAAGTACCAGGTGTGTTGACTAATACTAGTGCTGGTCAAAGAGCAATTGTTGTACATTCTAGGGTGTCTATGGGATTTATTGACGTAACCGAATTGATTTCCGATTCAAAATCCAAATCAGCGAATTACCATGATGCAATGAACAGTCAAAATTATAAAAAAATGGGTAGAAGTGAAATTAATATAAAATATTCCACCTGCAATCATTGTTGTCCCATACCGTACAGGAAAATAAAGCCCCTAACACTTCATCTCGAAATGCACAGGTTATTCACTGGCTAACACAAAAGAAAATTAAACATGATCCGCAAATGACAAAACAATTAGCTAGAGATAGTGAAAATTAATTTTTAAGAAGCCTGTTTATTGGATTGATAGAATAATGGAACAAAGGGGCTTTACAGTCTTACGCTTTCCTCCGTAGCACTGTGACCTTAACCCTATAGAGTTGTCTGGAATTTAATTAAACAGAAGATGTACCATCGATTACTTTGAGTAATCTGAAGGCTGTGACAAAAAGCTGCACAGCTCAAATTACACAAAATGATTGGATAGAAGTATGCAGACACATGAAAGGAACTGAGCAAGGTTTTAAGCGCCGAGATGGGTTAATGGAGGAAAGAATTGAAGATATAATTATAAACGTGGGTCTAGAGAGCAACGATGATGACGATGAAGATTGCAATTTTAATGAATGTTATTTCGAGAGTATGAATATTGAAGCTAAAGAACGCAGTGCCACTGGTACATCTGATAAAGGGAACAGTAACACGGATACAGCTGATGAAGGGAACACTAACTCGGATATAGCACATGAAGGACCTGAAACAAACATTCCCCGAATTGCTACTTTCGAGAACCAACGTGAAGACATCAGCAGGTGAGTACTGTTTTAATTGTGACTGTACATACCCTGTATTGCAATCCCCCTCGCTTCCCTCACTCCGCGCGGTTTCCTAAGCTTCAAGTAGTAAACAGAAACAGTGGCGCTCTCCTTCAAGTGCATTCATATCTTGATCGACTAGTATATTAGTTTGCTATATACCGATTAGAAAGCAGTCAGGTGAAATTATACACTCCTTTAACTTATTATGTTAAATTAAAATACATTTTACTTACCAATAGCTAAAGAACATTGCTAATATATAATATTATTGCATTCCTATATTAGGCAGCTCTCTCGCAACGAGGTCTGTATCGAGCTGAATGCTGATTAAGATATTGTTTATATTGTGGAGTTGCTTCTGATATTTAATACTGCATTTCCTGTACATCTCGCGTATCTCACAAGCCCAAGAACACTTATGTATATGCAATTTAAAATCAGTAAGCTTTTCATCATGGAACAGGCCGAAGCTTCAGCCGAAATTAAACACGCAAACCTTAAAAAATGGGTGGGAGGCGAATGTTCGCACATTGTTTCACGGTGCTTAAGAATAAAATCCGGAATCATCTATAAAAACATTTAGAAAGAAACTGGTGATTTTCTTGGTGTTTCCGCAAGTAGTTTGTATAATGTTAGAATTGAACAGCAAGCATCCGGAAGCCCTAGAACACCGGGAAAAATACAAAGAGCGCGTGGAGAAATGTGACGATTTTACGAAAAGTGCTATACGAAGCAAAGTTCATTGTTATTTTTTCACAAATGGACCGCCGACTCTAAGGTTCTGAATGCGGTAAATTCGAGCACACACTTGACAAATTTTTCACGAAGTACTCTCCATTGGTTGTTGATGGATATTGTATTGAATGTTTAAAAGTGAGGGCGGAAATCAGTTATAGTCGACAGAGAAGATATTGTGATGTGGAGGCGTAAATCTACGCCAAATCAAAATTGCCCGCCTCGATAGCGTGGTGGTAGCATGTCTGCCTCACGTTCAAGAGGTCGCGAGTTTGAATCTTGGTAAGGGTGGATTACCTGGATAAGGTTTTTCCGGAGTTTTCAGTTATCCTGAAAGACGAATGTTGGGTAACTCTAAGCTGCATTGATCCCGGGCTCATTTAAGCATCATTTCACCCATTCCATTCATCGTCCGATATGACTTAACGTTAGAGGATGTAAATTACAAAAAAAGAGGAATCGTAGGAATCCGATTAAATGTAACTATTATGTTACTGCATGATTCTATTAATATTACTGCTCATAGATTTAATAAATTAATCTGTAGCCCAATTCTATTTATTGTGTCGAAGTTAGCGCTATTATATATACTGCTGATGTTGCAAAACTTATGTGCGTACATGTAGTGTCTAACACGTGTCGAGTTGAGTCAGCTCGTTCTTGTTGTTTACAGCAGGATTAAACTAGTGGGGGACAGAGTACAATTCCACTTTTCACTACCTCTACTAGCTGTCTATAGTAATTAGAGGAAATCGTTCTGTTGATATCGATACATCAAGAATAATAGTTCAAGAAAAAGAATGTACCTCTATGTATGTATGTATGTGTGAGAAATAGAGATGAACGTAACTTAAAATGATGTACATTAATTTCAACCTTACTATTTAAGTTAGTAGAACAGTAATGCAAACGCCACATTTACTGAAAATCCCACAATTATTAAACGAAATAAATGTCTTCAACCTTTTCTAAATAGCCTATGACAACGTCTTCATTTGGAATCAACTTTTCGTGCTTTTTAAAGATTGTAAGCAGTAAGAATTCTGATGTAATTTAAGATAAAAACTGTAGATCTGATAATAAAATTCTGGGAAATCAAATTTTGGATTTGAGAGAAAATAATCCTGTATTATAGTAAACTCAAGTTAGGTTACACTATATGCTTAAATATAGTCATAAGGGAACACTTCGTAATCTGGCTTAAAAGAATGATTCTCAGACATTTTTGTACGTGTGTAAGAGATGCAATGATAATGCACGCCTTGCTTCAGTAATTTTATTACTTATTCAGTTATATTGCTTTCATACTTGTTTGCTACTTTCCACTTATTTCTGTGCTCTCACGTAGGTATAAATTAAATGTTTTGCTTAAAATGGTAATAACATTTTCTTCTGAGATGTAATTCTGTGAACAGAATTCTATGTTATATATGGAGGTGATATTTATAGTCTAATTCAGTTTTACGCTTCCCCTACACAATTTTCATATGCTTCAATTATTATAGGGAGTTCAATTCCATGTTGTTGGAATTAAAGTGTAAATTCAGAGTCCTCTGCCCCGTAAACTATGAGATATAACACACCCACAATAATTTAGCTCACAGAATAGGGTGCAAGGAACCATGAATTTAATCTTCACTATAATAATTTAAAGCAGTTTACGTCAAGGCACAAAATAAGCATTTAATTGTAAGTTATATAATGTCTATTAATGGAATTTTAACACTGTCTTTCGGAATACAACACAGAAATTCTAAATGTAAATACTTTGTTGTTTTTCAGTGTATTTGGTTATATATATATATATATATATATATATATATATATATATATATACCAAATTTCAGGATTAATTAACTTCTTACTTCAGAAAACACAGTTCTGTTGATGTGAAAGGAGTTTTTCAAAATATTTTCTATGGCTTAATCACATTAAACGCTTAAACATTGAAAGGTTAAGTTGCAAATTTATTATTCATTTAGCATGACACATGTCTTAACCTAATGTCTGGAGAAAAGAAGATGGCCATTACAATCTTATTCCCTAAAAATAATTTCTCTCTTCTGAATGGAAGTCAAATTCAGCTTTTAATTTTGGATACAAAAATGATATATGAGGATTTAAAATAACACTCTATAAGTATATGTATTAAATATTACATCTATATGTAAGTCTCATATATGTGTATAGATGGACAACAGAATCCAGTTTGGTTAAAGATTGTAATAAACATTACGGCAGATTAAAAACTGTCAAGCCTACCCAGGAATGAAACAACCCTAAAAAAAGTCACTCAGATGTCCAACTTGTCTTCGTTAGAACAATGCAATCCCACTTGAAATAGCTACTTGTAACGAAAGAACATTTAATGCCTTGATTTTTCCCATATTACTATAGGTAACCTTCTTCTCAACGCAGGTAGAGAAGTTGCCTAACATTCAGGCAACATCCCTTGACAAGTTTTGAAACTCCTACCTCAGTGGTTGGTTATAATATAGGTACTTATGTACGAGGGTGAAACGTATGTTTTAACAAATTTAAGGAAACAATACATATTTCAAGCACATATATTGCATACAGAAGTAGTGATAAACATATTAAAATATTTAACAGAGATTACTCCTATTAGAACAATTAACAGTAGCTCAGTGTGCTTTAGTAGCAATGAACACTACGCGCTCAATCGATTTAAAAAGAATATGACGACTCGCCTTAAATTCACTAATGTTTAATAATTTTGTTAATTGTATATTCATAGTTTATTTAAAAATCAATGATCAATTTTACAGATTAATTATCATCATCACCATCACCATCACCGTGACCGTGACCGTGACCGTTGTTGTTGTTATAGAATAGTATTGGAAAATTATGGTTGGAGTTGTGAGAAAATATTGCTTATGAGTGCAAATAAATTAGCCCGTTATGTAAAACAAAGATTAATGTTATCGTAAATAAATATTATATCCAGTTCTTAAGCACTCGTTTTTGGATGCTTAACTTTATTTCCAAGAACATGATAATAATCTGGATATAATTCCTGAATTAAAAACGGATGAAACACGTCATAAAAAATCATTCACTCCTTACAGGGTACATACACCATTAATTACACATGTAAAGAATGACAATCATCATCAAAAACCATAATGATTCAGCTTAAGTTATCTAATATCTATCTAGAATAATGGGTTATGAATGTGAGGTTTAAGGGCCGAAGACAACTAGATCATTTGGGCTGAATAGAGCAGATGGGGTACTATTTCTTTCCTCAGAGCTTCCTCTACCGAGATGGTGGCGAAAACATGACTTTTGAGGTTTCGCAAAGCAAAAATATCATTTTTAAAGAAGAGTGGAATTTGAACAGTGATTTAAAAAAGCCAGTGATAGAAAAATACAAAATTTTGTATACATATCTGTTCAACCTATTTCAAAGCTGTGACAGGAACATAAAATGCATATTAAAAATAAAAGCAGTAGTAATGTCTGAGATATGTGAGAAGCTGTAAAACGAAACTAAAGATATCCTTATACTCGATTTGTATATTAATATAAGATGTAAGGCTTATAACTATCAGGTGAGTAGCGTAAACTGACCGCAAAGAATAGAAGAAAAAGAAGAAGAAAGAGGTAGTTTAGCTATATAGCAAAGAATGTAGAAAAATAGATATCTTAGATATATTGTGATGGATAGTAGGTTAACAAAATGTCTGATAGCCCTGAAAGTATTTGACTCTAAGATCTACATAACAAAATATAGAATTTGATAAGAATAACTTGTGTCTCTATATATGCAGAAAAGTAAACGATTAACAAATTCAAATAAGCATACATTAGCATCACTAAATTAAAAAACTTTTAAGTTGTGCAATGACGTGAAGATGAAATCTCTTGTACTGCTGCTCTGTTAGTTGTGTCCGAGAAGGAAGCTGGGATTATCCTGCATTACAATTAGGCAAATTAACCTATGCAAGAAGCACAATAGCTGCGATACCTGCAGTAGTTAAGCAGCATTATTAACAGTAGCCATTGTTATTATTGTGTGTAATATAGCATTATACAACGACATCCTGAGACAAAGAGGGTTGTTTCTAGGGTAGTCAGGAAAGTTGTAAGCATGTAGATAGGATGTTGAATTACGCTTATATAATGCCTCACCTGAACTCAAATCTTTTGTTTACTTATGTTTTCCTCTCATGTGCATTGACACTGAGGAGTGAGAAAATGACCGACAAAATAAAAAGATGTGACCTTTTAATTTCCATAAAATATGTGAGAAGCGGGAAAATAATTCTTGTATTACATCCAAATAGTGGTACACCGGATACCTTGGCAAACACATTTTGAGGTCCTCAGAAGAGAAGGTTGCATGAAGTCACGGCTCTTGTTATTTAATTTGAATATCTTCCAAGGATACGACAGAAGGGATGTTAACAAAATCATTAAGCTATAATGATGACGTTCAGCAATTCGCATTTTAAGTTTCGGCTATCGCTTTATCCTCATGTATCTGCAATATAACTACACAAAATATGAAATAAAAGCACTACCGCAAATTTTTATTGTCAATGAGCATAATACAGATGCAAAAACATCCCTTGTAATATTTATTTATAAACCCGTTGCAAAGCTTCCAAAGGTATTGCCTCATGTCTTCTCCACTCAATCTTTTACAAATTTTGCTCTAGCTTTTTAAGATTTGTGCCATAGATGTAACTTATTGTTGGTATGATACAGTCCAAATTTTATCACTCTAGTTTTGGTAGTTTGGAAAACATGTTCAAATTTATTTACTTTTGGTAACGTCACCTAAAAAGTCACTTGCCACAAAATAACTTAAATTTTGGTCCTGTTTTAACAACAGGTTCCCAAAGCGTCCATTGTTTGAATTTGCCCTAGGTTTCTCTGTGTCTCAATAACTTTAGAATTCCAGAAATATTTAAAGCTAAGAATATGGCTTTTTTGCCCAAAATTTGAAATTTCTGTGTTTTGAAGTAAATAAAGTGTGCTTAAATGAACCTCACACTAAAATCCAGAGCAATTTCTACTCACTGTGTCTCTTTGAACGTGTAGAGCAAGTTTCATTAGTGTGACACCAAAATTGTGATGTAAGGAATATATTAAATGATAAAAAATGATGACATTTTCAATACGGAGAACACAAGGATAACGAATTAGGATTCATATCTAACAATAGCATTTACGTAACTTTCAAACTAGATTACAGCATTTAAAAAGGGCTTACGGATGTTATCTAAGCATTCTTTGGATTCAGGAAGGCTTAAACTATTTGATAGACTAAAAAGAGCTAAAGGTAATTTTTTAAAATGTTCATGAAATTTCAATCATATATATCCTTAAAGGCTTATTCTCTTATCTTCTTAAATCGAGATAAACAGTTTTAGAAATTGTTTTATTGAAGGTTTCTTAGTAAAGAAAATTAATTAGGGTAATACAGTAACATACTGATAGTCAAACGTTTCATCGACTGGTCCTTCTAATATGAATTGTAAACGATGATGGTGGTGGTGGTGGTGGTGGTGGTGGTAGTGGTGGTGGTGGTGGTGGTGGTGGTGGTGGCGGCGGCGGCGGCGGCGGCGGCGGTTTTGGTGGTGACGGGGACGGTGACGGTGACGGTGACGGTGACGGTGACGGTGACGGTGGTGGTGGTGGTGGTGGTGGTGGTGGTGGTGGTGGTGGTGGTGGTGGTGGTGGTGGTGGTGGTGGTGGTGGTGGTGGTGGTGGTGGTGGTGACGATCACCGTCTGACTTTCCTACAGTGTAATTTAATTTACCATGAAAATGGGTGCCTGAAGGGCAGTAAAAGGTAGTTTCTAATAAGGAGGCCCGGATTGAATCCCAGGTGACCACAAAGTGAGATTTGTGGTGGACTGGACGGCGCTGGTGCTGGTTTTCTGCGGAACCTCCAGTTCCCCCGCCACCATTTCACCAAATACTCCATTATCATTTTTGCTTTCATTCATTTCGCCCTCATTCCGTTCATACTCTCACAACGAGGATCGCGCTGATCACCCATTTCTTGATTTCTCGCTCTGTTGATAGTTGTAACTCCGTCACTCGGGCCAAAAATGGCATAACAGTTAGAGAACCATAAATGTGCAGGTGTCCTATACAAAGAATAGAAGGAAATTTCAAATGTGATCATGGGGAAGCTAGATCGAATATAAATATCTTTTGAAGTTTATCCTTGTCTTTTTTTGTTTGCTTTGTGGCCATATAGGATTTTCAGTATGTTTTCTAAATTTTAGTGCGATTAAACTCAATAAATTTGGTAGTTTCTTAAACATACTGCATGATGTTTTATAAATGAGTTAAAGATACAGAAATAATGGTAGTGATATTTGCCTAGAGATTTCGTAAACTTAAGTTCCTTTGGATGTATGAATATGTGAGTATTTTTCTAAAATTTACGTTTAATAATTATTTACCAGCATATTTTCTCTCATAAAATTTTGCTCAGAATGAGGAAATCTAATTGTGTTATATACTCTTATAAATAAATTAAAAATACTGAATATCGAGTAATATCCCTTTGATTGCCTTTACCCAAGTACCTTTAATTTATAATACTAAACAACAATTTTTAAAAGGACCACATGCAATATATGGCTACTAGACCTTAAACCATGCTGTAGTGAATCGCTATTGAGGGTCTTTACTTTGATATGACAAAGAAAATCCTCCATTTCATACTAAGAGCGTATTAAGACTCGTAATAAAATTATAAGGCTCGTATAAAATCACACCTATGTGGTCCTTAGTTTATATGATGATGTAAACAAAGCCGAAAAATGTGTTACTCTGCAGGCGACAGTGACTGGAGGGAATAGTCGCGCCATTTTATCAACCATGTTCGAGCATGTGCACCAGCAACGAACTTGAAACGTTTTGCTTTACCGTTTTCGATGTAAGCGTTGCTTATGTAGTAGTATTTTTACGTTTAGATTAAATACAAAAGTTTGTCTGCAGTGTAATATATTTTTCCTTTTGTACGCTAAAAGGTGCCTGGATACTTAAAACAGTTACTCAAATACTTGATTTCATCACATAACCTCACCTGATTAACAAGTTAAAATTAAGTCACGGGTCTTTCTGCGAAATAACGGAGGTAAATAACTACGTGTAGCCATTTTGGCAATTACTTGAAAGTTCTAATGGCATGTAAGTGAACACAAAAGTTACGTACATAATTGGAATCTGACAACGGAAAAATTCCTTATACGATTTCCACTTCCCAAATTATCTTTGATAATTCCTTCACCACAACAATTAATCTTCATGCTAAACAATTAAATTTTTTCGGTTTCCGTTCAAAAATTCAAACCCAATGTCGCGAAGAGTGTTCTTTGCAATTTACGTCCTTCAACGTCAAGTCATATCAGACGATGAATGAAATGGGTGAAATGCTCAAATGATTCCGGGGTCCCTAGAGCTTAGAGTTATCCGACATTCGTCTTTCAGGAAAAGCTCCGGAAAAAACCTTATCCAGGTAACTCACCCTGACCGAGATTCGAACTCAGGACCTCTTGAACGTGAGGCAGACACGGTACCATTTACGCTACCGAGGCGAGCAAGAATGGAGTAGAAGTCGTTTTCCAAGCTCGGCTAAATGACATTATTGTTTACTGCTTGAAGCACTCTTGTAATTGGGGTGGTTCGTTGCTTTCAAAGAAGCTATGAACCTTGCACTTTTAACACTTTTAACAATAACATTTTTAACAAATTCAGCACATTCACTTTCCACAAATGGCTTCATTCTTTTTCGATGTTTTCTTGGTGTGGAAAGCCCGCCCGTTTTCATAACCTCACTTCGAGTGGCATTGATATTTGACCCTGAAACACCGATTAATTATGCTGACAAATTAACAACGTCATCAATTGCTAAGGTTAGACATTCTTCACACAGCTTGTAAAACATGTTCAATATAATTTGTTTTTCGCCCATTGTTAAAGGTTTCCCTTTGTGATGCTTTACATATTGCACAGAAGCAACCATTTCCCACTTTCTTTTATTTTGAGCAAGAGCAGTATGCAGTTTGATTAATATATACATTACGCTCCTATTTACCAAATAAAATACTAAACAATTACTGTTTGACTGTTGTATTTGTAATGATGTGATGTTCTTTATGTATTTTTCATCAGCAGAGAGTTACAAGTTTAATAGCCACGTGCTTCTCTTTACATTGCCATATAAACTTAGGACGGTTCTGGTATAGTACTTACGCGGTACACACCGTCCACTGCGCCTCCTGAAAACCAACCAGCTCAGCAACATAAGAGGAAATGAGACACAGGTCAAGTAGATACTTAGTGGCAGTTGATATTTAGATACAGGAATCTCAGATGATAGTACCCAACCTATTTGTCAAAAAGATAAGTAACTCTGCTTAATTAAAGGTGGGTATGCACTATAAATATACTGATCATTTGTTTAGAATCATCCTATAGCGAATATTCACTGTAGTGCATGACCACGTAAAATGGAAATTTCATCCTACACTATGCCACTGTCATAGATTTCTACTGAATTTACGACTTAGAAAGAAAATATTGTTAGAAAGAGAACATATATTACAACTTAGCGAACATAAAAATGATGGGACGTAAAAAACTGTAAATCTTCCGTAATAATATTTCCTGATGAATTTAAGACCTATCCTGTTGCACAAATCAAATCAGAAATTTTCCAATACAGCCATTGGTGATATATAATGAACGCGGCTCTGGTTCGTTGGTCAATCATGGCTTGAAGGCGGAGCTGGTGGAGTGATACATTGCTGCCATTTGTTTTGAATGTAGTATAGATCTCCATCAGTCTGGTTACTTTCCAATTTGCCCGATGGTCGAATTGAGCGAGAGAGAGATGGAAGATGTGATTGAGGATGGAACAAGTCACACCGTTGTCGCATTAATTAACTAAAATAAACGACCCGCAGCTCTGAGGTTTACTTTAGTTTTCTGCAGCTTGTCTTTCTACCTAAAGTTCAAACTTCTCGGTCTGACAGTTGATAATTAACACCTTATGTTGCTTTTTATTTTTATAATACTCATTATTTCCAAGGAGTAAGCCGTAATGTGTCATCCTCTCTAATATTATATCGTTTATAGTGTCACTTCTAAATTTCTGTTAAAATATTAGGCTAATTTTACATTAACGTTACGCCTCTTTAACTACGAAATAATCTGTGGACGAGATACCTTTCGGGCCTTTGTTGGTGAATAGTTAGCCTTCTAGGTCACATCCCTGTACGAAACCATCTGGCATAATCAGAGATCGTAATATTGAACATCAAAACCACAGTATTCACTTTGGAAACTAAGAGAAACCTCGAAGAAGCTATGAACAGGCCCACAAGTGTGCCCTTACCAAATTTGATAACTAAACCACGCGCCAACTCGTACTCAATTGGTTCTCTGGCTCACTGCAAACAGCTCACTGCCAACTACAACATATAGTACCCACAACAATCAAATTACTAAATGAATTTCAACTATGGGTGCCCAATTACTTTCTGGTAGATAGTGTATCATATATGTGCATTTTACATGAAACTAAGAAAATTACTACTTTGTATTAATATCATATTCTATCTTATGCAATCTCCTTTTCGTTCAATTTTGTATAATATTTTACTGATATGGATTACTTGAAGTTACAGAAATGTGTCTATATAATCAGATATAGCGTGAGACTCTGACAGTATCAACCCCTACAAAGTTTGTTTAAATATTTTAATACTCATAGCATAGAGGCTCTGAAAATCTCACTCAGCTTGTAATTGGCATACCATTCCAAATTTATTCCGACATTACACTCCCCAGGACAAGGTCATATAGACGGTGAAAGTTCCGAACAAGTGCTGAGAGTTCATCAGAATGGCCCGATTCGAGAATATCCTTTACAATACGCAAGCTTTCATATCATCTGCTCAGCATCACAATACATCTGAGAGAGTCTGGCGGAAATGCCATATATAAAATTTATATATAATACTCGTATTAACCTGACTTTCATAGTTTCTTTCGAAATTACTCACTCATTAAGTATTACAAAAAGCAAGACGTACTTTGAACATTGATAACCGCGCATAGAACATTCGAGAAGAATATGACTTCTATTAGCAGAGCGGAAAAGTGAGTCATTCTGCAAGATGCAAATACCAGAGGCGGATATACGCAAAGTGACGCTCTCGTAATGCAGAACATGAGTCGTAGCAATGTATTTTTAAGGTGATTGAAAGAATGAATTACACACTGTAGTATAACAAAGGATGATTTATGTGTGTTAGTAAGCAGTGAGTTTTCTTTTGGTAATTTAAACCTGTAAAGCACCAAAGCTCCGGAGTCCTGTCGCGTACCGTCTCCCAGTTTTTCATTTAATACATTATTTTAAGGGGAGAAGATACCTTAAAAATGGTGAAAATATCATTTTTCGTTCTTTTGCTTATTTTCATAGTTTGAAGTGTGTTTTATATGAATATAAACTTTTTTGCTCCAGAAACAAATTTAAAGGGCCTAAAAGTGGGTTTTAAATCGCATGCTGCAGATTACGTCACGCCCCGTTTTCTCTCTCTGACTACTCTTAAAACTTCCTCTGATGTTTCATTTTTAGGGTTTATTTCCTTCTGCATTTTACACATTAAGGTATTGGCAAACCTGCTTGCTCTTGCTCTTTTTTATTGTTTTTGGGCATCCTATGGTTCTAAACGTGTGCTTGATTATTGAATAAGGAAAATGGCTAGATCGTTTGCTAAAGTGTTCAGAAAAAGGTCTGGGGATTTGTTAGGAGAGGAAAAGGTGAATATAAATAATGAAGACTGTGAAAATGACTCAAGTTTTGAAAACTGTACAAAACCTAGTGATGATCAAAGTGTTAGGTTAGGAGATTCAACTCCACATGATTGTATTGTTACAAATAAAGTTATTTGTAGCTCTAAAATTTTTTAAAGAAATGGACGAGTGTCGTGTTACCAAGGCTGATATGGAGGCAGAAGGCATCTATAAAAGTGCTGGACAGAAGAGAAGGAAAAACAAGAGGAATAGAGAAGATCATGACAACACTGATTATGGGGCACGAATGTTTTAACAGACTTTGAGTACTGTAAAAGTTTAAACTCATTTTCCCGTACCTTTTGTTTTTGTAAGCTTTATGTACCTTTTCTTTGAAACTACTTATCCTGAGAGCAATGGAATTTTCAGTCTGTTTCCCTCACACATATTTCTAAACTGACAGTTTTTCAACACTTAGATGTTATTATAAGGGAAGCTGATAATTTTTTCTTTTCTAGTGTAGCAAAAAGTATTATTATTAAAAAGTTACTACAGTTAAATGTTTAATGTTATATATTCACAAAAATTTCGTTGTATTGCCCAATATATGTGATAAAAATCATTGCTGTATTATTTATAGTTCTTCAGAAAAAGTGCATTGAAAAATGTTAAATTTAACATGGCAGAGAGAGAATTTGCCTTCTCCCCAGAGACGGATATGTAAGGTGAAGCTCTCGTAGTGAAGAGCATTAGTCATAGCAATGTATTGTTAAAGTGATTAAAAGAATGAATTACATACTGTAGTGTGACAAAGGATGATTGATGTGTGTGAGTAAGCAGTGATTTGTTTAATTTAAACTTGTTAAGCACTAAAGCCCCGGGGTCCTCTCATGTAGCGTCCCCCACTTTTTAATTTAATAAATTGTTTTAATCTTTTACAATTAATCCCAAATGTAACTACAAAATGTTACATTATTAAATAGTCACCCCAGCACTGGAACAAGGAAAACAGCGACACCATGTCAACTTGCGATAGAACTGTACATAATCTTGCATCACTGATGAAACAAATTGCTGATGAAATTGTTTGAACGATCCAAATTCGTTTACTCCGGAGTATGAACTGTGTACGGATGTGTAAACAGAAAACCAGACTGAAAGAGAACCTAACATTTTCAAACACTTAATTATTCAAAGCTCGAAGCTCTTCTGCGTTTCTGCTGGATTTACCAATGTTGATCAGTGGAGTAAGCATAAGGAGAGACTGAGAGTTAGACACTCTCCAAGTCTGGGAACTGTATAAATAATATATAATGGTGCTCAGTTGCCCTTTTTTTATTTCGTCCGCCAACGTTAAGCCATATCGGACGAGTACTATTCAGCTAAGTTCCCTTCATTTAACAACCCATTTAACGTAGAAAGTTGGATAAGTAACCTGCAACAGCTCCCTTCGCTAAATTCTGATACAGAAAACAAACCTTAAACAAGTTAAAGGTACAGGTATTATATACACCACCATCGAATATCGAAAATGTACTATATACATAAAAAGAGAACATTTATAGTTTTAATTTCAAAGCCACCAAATAATTGACAAATTTTAATCCTATCGGTCATAAAGCAGTTTAAAATCTGGATGAATAAATTATTGAAAAACTAGAAAAACTATTTTTGGAATTCTAGAATTTTTACCGTACTTACTGTAATTAAAGTTATGAATTGACACACTTGCAAGAAATGCCGTAAATCATATCATCATCCTGGGGTGCAAAATAGTTAGTTACCCCATACAAAATGGGTGTAAAATAACAAGGTAAAGGGTATTATAGAGATATTTCTAAAACACCACATGATGCAACATTACATCTGTGAGTTTAGAGCAGAAGAAGACAGGTAGTAGTGGTGTGACGTTAGCTCCGTCAGCTCCAACCTCCAAATATGCTCCCGAACGAAAGGCAGGTTAGCGTGTGACGTCACCGCGCTGATTTCTGCCGCTCAAGAAGAAGGAAATGGTTTGATGTGTTGGGGTTCCGACAGCGTAGGAAAGACAGGAAACGTATCAGGTATTAATAATATGTACAACTTACACCTTGGTTGTTGTAGCATTAATGCTAACTGCTTTATTTACACAATTATCACAGTTTATAAACAATTACATTTTGGCTCTGTGCTATGAGAAAATATAAAAACTGAACTCGTAGTTTATCTGAAGACCAGGCATGATTTAAAGTAAATAAAATAAAGCATAAAATAATATGCTCTGGCAGATACCCGTTCAGAACAGAATTACGTGGACATTTTCCGACACTTCCTGTTTCGTTTTTCTTTAACTAGTTTATCAATGTCAAGACGTAATATACGGGAAATTTGTAATAGAAGACTGCATATTAGATTGTGATCCGACAAGGTAATTCGGGGTTTGGACTTAGCTAATTTCATAACAGAAATGAAAATTGTTCGCACACATATGTCGAGCCAAACATACACAATGTCCGTGCGGCAAGTGAATACAACCTCGGAAATCTGGTTTGGGGGACATTCTTGTAAAATCAGCCAAGTTTTTCTTATGTGTATATTTGCCCTTCAATAAATCGTCACATTGTAAATTTAACAGTAGTATTTGGTACGTGGCAGCTACATTGTTGTCATCTAGTGTACTACAGCTGGCTGAACCCTCAGATTCTGTACTCACAGTGCCATTTATATAGGCAACTTGGTACTACACGGCTCTTGCCTGACGTCACACGCACTTAGGCCTGACTCCCGTCTGAAATACGTCACAACCCTCGAAGTTGTCTTCCTCTGGTTTGGAGCGCCAGATGTAAACAAAACGCACTCTAGTCACTGTGTTTAGGTGCGTTTGCTGTTCAAAATCCCAGCTGTGTTTTTAAGGTTACCGAAAGAAGCGGTAATACCGATCGCTCGCTTTCTTCACTGCAAGAAGTAAAATGCATTACACACTTATACTTCGTAATATTCATAACATGCAATATTTATTTTGGCATTGCCATAGAAAAACACAATATCTTTATCATCATTATATACATTCGGGTTAGACGTATTTTGTGCGGAAACCAAGTAATTCATAGCCAGTAGTTTTCACTTTTACGACATCTCCCTTGGGGTTCATATTGTGACTTGTGGGTTCGTGGAATAAAAAAGTCCAATTACACCACTCAACAATGTTCTTTATTTCCACCGACTTACAGTTTAACACTTGCCAATTACACGAAATTACTTGCTGCACACAATTACAATTTACCAGTTCGTCCGTTACAATTTCACTGTACTCGCGGCTACGTAAGCTCCGGTACACATTCAAAGTTACGTACAGTCTTCCGTTGCACAACCCTTTCCGTTCATTAACACGTCGCTGACTAACTCTTACACCAAGAACTGCGACTGTCTCCTCGCTCACACTCACTAACCAACTGATTGACCAACACAACCAACAACTGAACTAAACTGACTCTGTCTGTCTGTAACCCTCTTTATAGGAATATCGCCGGTTTCTGGTGTTTACAAGATTGTTCTGGTAAACGAAAGATCGAGAAGCAGGTGGAAGGAAAACAGACGCACAGTTATGTTTCTTTCTGACCGCTGGCTGTCACCACTATAAGACAAACGAGGGAAAGGCGTGGCTAACCGAGCCTCCCCTGTCTTCCGTTGCCAGCTACTCACAGGGTGTTTCAGCGCTCCCCGTTACACTGCTCCCTTCTCAAAGCTGTTCGCCCTCGAACAGCCCCATCGTAGCGTGCGAGGCGGTCCAGGTGTACCACCAGCATCTGCTCGGAGTCTCAGCCAGAAGTAGCGCTGCCGTAGTTTGTGAATCATTCGGTTCGCTCCCAGGTGTCCTCCTGAAGTACCGGCGTGCACTTCCTCCAAGATTTCCGGGACCTTACTCCGGGGAAGTACCAACTGTCCTCTCTGCGCCTTCCCATCGGGTGACTCCCATACCCGGAACAGCACGCCCACTCTGGTCTTCAACGAGTCCCATTGGGCCCAGTGCGACTTGTAGGTGGCGCTCCTCGGTGCGATGTCCTCCCAGGTTGGTCTCGTCCCTGCGTCCACTTCCCTCAAGAGTGGCCCCAAGTCTGCGTCCGCCAGCTGCTCCCTCCTCAGGCCTGCGCTATCCCAGCCTTCAGCAGGCACTGCCACAACTACTCGGACTGCTGCGGCACGCTCCTCCTCTTCCACTCTTGTGCGCTCGTGGCCGTCCTGGATCTGCGATAGGACACCTCCAATGCAATGGTCGCTGGCGTCGGTGTCCACAATGAAGGCGCCACCCGGTTGTGGGAAACCCAAAATTGAAGCACTGCACAGGGTCCCCTTCGGGTGCTGGAAAGCGTCTTCGGCGTCCTCCGTCCACACATAAGGCCGGTTTTCCTCCGTCAGGCGGGCGAGGGGCTTTGCGATGTTGTCGGCCTTTTCCTCTAAATCATTAAGGCGGTCGTCTACTTGACCCTTCCGCTTGCCCGGGTTCGTGACGTCATTCCCCACGCCGGCCAACCGTTCCTCAAACTTGGCGGCGAGAGCCTCATTCGCCACCTTCATTTCGGTAGCCAGACCGTCATTCGCTGCTCTCATTTCCGTGGTTAACTCGGCCTTCATTTGTTCCATCTTCTCGGCGATGTTCTCCCTAGCCGTCCTGATTAGTTTCAACTCCGCGGCCAGGTTATTTCTAGTCTCCAGCACTTCCGCGGCCAGGTTATTTCTAGTCTCCAGCTTCTCTGTTAATTCGGCCTGCATTTCTTCCATCTTCCTGGTGATGTTGTCTTTAGCCGTCTTTATTTCTTGCAGTTCCGCTAAAATCTTTTCTAATGCTGCCTCCATCGTTGTAATGTTCGGTGATGTTGTTTTCCCGCTTCCTGACACCAGTGTGACTTTGTGTTATATCCCACTTCTTGACACCAGTGTGACTTGTGGGTTCGTGGAATAAAAAAGTCCAATTACACCACTCAACAATGTTCTTTATTTCCACCGACTTACAGTTTAACACTTGCCAATTACACGAAATTACTTGCTGCACACAATTACAATTTACCAGTTCGTCCGTTACAATTTCACTGTACTCGCGGTTACGTAAGCTCCGGTACACATTCAAAGTTACGTACAGTCTTCCGTTGCACAACCCTTTCCGTTCATTAACACGTCGCTGACTAACTCTTACACCAAGAACTGCGACTGTCTCCTCGCTCACACTCACTAACCAACTGATTGACCAACACAACCAACAACTGAACTAAACTGACTCTGTCTGTCTGTAACCCTCTTTATAGGAATATCGCCGGTTTCTGGTGTTTACAAGATTGTTCTGGTAAACGAAAGATCGAGAAGCAGGTGGAAGGAAAACAGACGCACAGTTATGTTTCTTTCTGACCGCTGGCTGTCACCACTATAAGACAAACGAGGGAAAGGCGTGGCTAACCGAGCCTCCCCTGTCTTCCGTTGCCAGCTGCTCACAGGGTGTTTCAGCGCTCCCCGTTACAATATTCATAATCTTTAATAAATGGGTCATCTTACCTGGTATCAAATACCCATGCCACTTATTTCCGTAATGATTTGTTTTCACTATAACTCTTATAATAGAAATTTGCTCTTTTTGTACTTTAATTCTTATTCCCATACTAGTTGTTAAACTTCAGGTTTCAGGACCATAAAGCAGCACAGGCACAAGCAAGGCTTTATAACGTTTTAGACTTGTCTCTTCCCCTAATTTTTTTGCAACGAAACTATCTTTACCGTATGTGTCAACATTTTGAACTTAATTATTTTTTCCGATGCTTGGCATATAAGTAAAAAAGGCACAATCAAGACAACTCTAAAGACAAACTTTAGTTTTATTTCCGGAAATATTTAAACTATAGATTTCTTCGCCTTCGTGAAATGCCTACGCGGCCGTTTAATTATGCCAGCATAACCTGTAAAATAATAAAAATCATATATTACTATTACGTTTATGCGACGCTGGTCTACTTGTAATCAAATTTCCTGGCAAAACCTGTTAAAGAATTACATGAAGAACCAAAATTGTGTGAAGCTATAATTAGACATCTCTCAAAAGAGATTCTCTAAATAAAATTTCTATGATTCAGGATATGTGTTGTTTTTCCAAAGCAGTTCACTTAAAGATGAGAAAAAAGGTAGACTCCGAAGCATTAATTATAGAATCTAAAGGATTACTAATGGCTGGCCCTGTAGCTTGGTCGGTAGAGCACCTACCTGGCGTGTTATGGGTCCCGAGTTTGATTCTCGGCTGGGGGTGGGAATTTTTCTCCAACTAAGATGATTCCCCATCTTCCAGAGAGTCTGGAAGTATGAATAAGAGTGCGAATGTGTGCGTTATCTACTGGTACAAACCAACGATTACGAGTTAACAACATCGATATGTTCCAAAAGAGAACGGCCGCCGATATGCACACTGCAGTTAAAGGCAAACGAAACAAAATAAAAGTTACAAAGTAGCCATAGTTACACAAATTTACAATTTCACAAATACATATTGAATCTACCATAAAATGTTCTAGATAATGGAACGGAGAGAGAAAAATTTTAATATCTATATCATAATTCGTATTTAAATAGTTGCCTGGCAAGGTTGGATAAGTCACTTCTTTCAATTTAAACTATCTTCATATTCTTCTAATCTATCGGTACATTTTATATCAAATATTAGGGGAGGGGATCCGTCCCCTTCAGCTGCCGTTGTGCGGGCGCTGCGACCCATTAGCACTCGTGGTGCCTCTGACGATACTAGAGGAACCTCGGGCCGAACTGCCGAGCACCTCTCGCCGGGAGTTATTTGGATTGGGTTGGACTCGAGGGGGAAGTGTGTTCCCGACACCCACTGGAAACTGGGCACCTCCGGCCAGGCTACGGCCGCCCAGAGGGGGTAGAGGGTTGCCTCATAAGTCCCGGGTACTAGCCTGCAGAGCTAGTAGGTGTGCTAGATCACCAGGTGGCCCCACCGAGGTTTTCGGTTGTCTTCCCTGCGTGGTTGACGCGCGTAAGTGGCGTATCCACGTCCATCCCGTTGCGGCATACCCGCATGTCAGATTTCAATTGGTTGGTGTTTACTTTTGATTTGGGTTCTAATTGGAGCTATGAGATCTCTTATTCTCAGGTGAATGGTTGTAGGAAATGGATTTGTTGTTTGTTGGCTGCTCAGTTGTCTCAATAATACACTGGTTCGTTGCAAAAAATGATTTAATTTAATTCTCACTAAGTTCGTTGATTTAGATTGATTTGTAGCGGTGACCACCTGTTACTAAACTTCCTAACAGAATTCTCTTAATTCTTTATACGGCGAATACTTTGCTATTATAAACTTCTTCTGCTGCTTCTCTCACGCTGGTTGCGTTATTCTTGACTTCCCTACATTTCGGACTTAGAAATCTTTACTACCTCTTCTTCGTGCGCAATAACACGTCTTTTCCCTCGTAGTATGACTGTAGAAGTGATTTACATTTCGGACTTAGAAATCTTCCCTACTTCTTCTTCACGCGCCCTAACACATCTTTCCCCTCGTAGTATGACTTTTGAAGTGATTTACATTTCGGACTTAGAAATCTTTGCTACTTCCTCTTCACGCGCACTAACACATCTTTCCCCTCGTAGTATGACTGTTGAAGTGATTTACATTTCGGACTTAGAAATCTTTGCTACTTCCTCTTCACGCGCACTAACACATCTTTCCCCTCGTAGTATGACTGTTGAAGTGATTTACATTTCGGACTTAGAAATCTTCCCTACTTCTTCTTCACGCGCCCTAACACATCTTTCCCCTCGTAGTATGACTTTTGAAGTGATTTACATTTCGGACTTAGAAATCTTTGCTACTTCCTCTTCACGCGCACTAACACATCTTTCCCCTCGTAGTATGACTGTTGAAGTGATTTACATTTCGGACTTAGAAATCTTTGCTACTTCCTCTTCACGCGCACTAACACATCTTTCCCCTCGTAGTATGACTGTTGAAGTGATGTTTCGTCTACTCTGCGATTCCGTTCGTACTTTATTCTGATCCCTACTCTAACCCTTATCACATGACCAAAATAACTCACCCTTCTTCCTATTTCTCAAATCTTACATTATTATTGGTTTCTCATTTTATTTCAATTTTTCTTTATTGGTTAGCAAAACTCGTCGAACTCATTGTCGTTACATCCCACCGTGAGTTGGGTCACGCCTACCCTGGGCTCTTTGTAACGGTATACACCGTTATCCCCTCAGCAAAGTAAATCCTTTTAGGTCTTACACTTGACCGCATCTAGAAAACCTTATTGTTCCTACACATTTTTGCTTATAGTTCTCAGACATTGAACCTTTCCTTAAACAAAGAGGCTAACGGTCACCTCTTCCTGTCTCCCCGACTTGTGTTCAGATTTTACAGAAATATTTTCTCTCCCTTACATGGATTCTAGCATGTTAGTTGTCTTAAACTATATTCTTCCCATCTTATTCTTAATTAAACCGCTATTTTAATCATTACTCTAATTTCATTCTAATTTCATATTAATATAACAATATTTTATATTAGTTTAGCAAAGCATTTTCATTAATTTATCTTCTTTTTTTAATTCTCGTGATTTCAATTAATTCGCCACCTCCTAATCGCTGTCGGATACTGCGGTTACATAATGCCCGTTTGACAAAAATGAAATACCCATTATTTAAATTTTGTCAAACCCCGTCATGACATTTCCTCCTTATATCTTATAATTTCTCATTCCCTACTCGAAACATTTTTCGGTGGTCACCGTTTCCCTCATCTTCATCAGTGTGTTACTTTATACACATAGAATGGTCAATATGGTACATCATATACATAGAATTATAGATATGATACATTACGTACATAGACAAGTACACTGTCGTATATGTGGTTATTACCCTATATACAAATAACATTCGTGATACCTCAACTATATATACACTTCACTGAATTATCCTTGTCTCACTTGACATCAACTTGATTTTACCTTATTACATTCCTTAAGTACTACATTAATGTTACTATATTACAGTTTACAATATTACATTTTACATTCAATGATTTTTTTTTAATATTATTATATTAACTTATTGGGACGTTTCTTTATCTTTCAGTCCTTCACCGTAAGAACATTCGTCCTCACAGTATTATAGTTTGGTTACCTCTACCTCTACCTCTACCTGCACTCAGTTGTCTACCTGTAATCAGGTGTTTCGTTTACCTGACAGTAAACGTTGGCAGTTCATTGTCCTGTCTTTCCACTTCACTTTTCACTCTCAACTTTCTTTCACTTTGTCACGCCTAAGTCTGTGACCTTTACAATAACAACATTGCCTTTTGGCACATGAATACATCAGTACTTATACTATATTTACATTTCACAAATTATTTTTAAAGATCTTTCTAACATGTTCATTAGCTGTGGTTATTCTTATTACATTATCATTTTGTTTGTGCACAGGAATTTTGGAACTTGCAACTCCCACGCAGTGTTTGAATTTCAAACGAAAACGTTACCCGTACTAATTACATAACTTTTACTTGGTATTCTTTACATCTTCGTATATATAATTTCAATCACATTTACACAGGTGATTCGTGGGTCTGCTCTGTACTGTTTACAACGTTTTTCTGACGATATGGCCTTATTAGGGAGATGTTATATCTGCCTATCGGTTTACCATTTCTTGGGTGTGATAGAGCATACCCTCTGTCACCAAATATTTTCTCAATCCGGTATGGGCCTTTCCATAGCATATATAGCTTTCGAGTCTTTTTTTCTAACAAATCTGACTTGTCGAACGATTTCACTAGAACTAAGTCGCCGACCTTTGGTTCCCAATTCTTCTTATACCGCATTTTCTTTGCGTTTCTTTTCTCTACTTTTTCCATTATTCTTTTAACAGCATTCTGGATCCGTTCTCGATCTGTCTCGGTTGTCACTTGTATACTTTCCGGAACACCCTCTATTATTGGTTCCGGTGTTAAATTCCTATGCAATTGGATAGGAGCATATCCTGTGGTTAAATTGACTGAATTATTGAATATAAACTCAATATAGTTGATGTGGTCTGGCCAGGTAGTCTGTTTCAATGAGCAAAGGACTCGGAGATGAACACCTAGGTCTTTCATTACGCGCTCGCTTGGATTAGAGCATGGATGGTACGACGTTGTATTATAGATGCGAATTCCGGCATCCTGAATGGTGTGCACTTATATTTGAATGGGGGAACATCATGTATCTCGAATTCATACTCAAAATCACTATAGGTCCCAGTGTGTTCCGAAAATACATTTCTATGTTTACATAAAGTGTTATAAAAAATCTCTTTTTGGTGGTCGTTAAGTAGGTTCGAGTTTGCTACTGTTTCTCTTATTCTATAGGTCATGTTTACATTATTTTCGACTACCTGGAAATCATCTGGTAGGGTAATTATCTCCTGTTCACATGCTTCTGTCTGCCCAAGTCCGTATGACGTCATCTCTAAAAGCCCTTCTTCTGCCGCTACGTACACTTCTTTATCATAGTTTCCCATCTCTTCTGCTTCTAATGGATTCATCTTAACTAGCTCCATCCCTCCTATTCGTATAAATTCTACAAAAAAAGTTTCTCCATCTATTTCTTTTTCATCATCTGTCAATCTTATCTCATTTTCTGCTTCCCTTGAGCTAAACGGAACTTTAACTATGACGTCTTTAATTTTGATTTCCAAGGCTTCCATTTGATAATTCAACTTAGCTTGAAGCGCATACAACACGTCATTACCCATAATAATGTCTACAGATAGCCTATTAATAACAAAACATACAAATTCTATTGTATCCTCCCCAATGGTGACTTTCAAAAGCATTTGTGTATTAATCTTTTGTTTGGCGCGACCTACCGCCAGAGTACAATATGCACTTTTCACGGGCAATGTTTGCAATTTCATTCCATTGTTTTTTAAGTGATAAAAGAATGCTTGACTTATAGCTGAAACTGAGGATCCTGAATCTATGGTAATGTGCCATTTTTCTTTGTTTATTATTGCAGCAATACGTGGAGCATCTCTCACTTCTTGCAATTCTGTTAAGTGATTGTTTATTTGAGTACCGTTTACTATTTCTGTTTCTGTTTTATTCTGTACCACCCTACTCAGAGCTGTGTCCCTGTTCAAATTAAGAACTAGCGTGTTCATCCGGGTCCGATGCGGGACGTCTTCTATCGCACCCTGGAGTCGTTTCCCGTCTGCTGTGTCGTACCTGGCCTTTCATCTACCTCGGGCGCCGCGTCCCTCGGTGTGGGTGGAGGAGAACGCACCCATTCTCTTGAGAGAAGTTGATTCCTCTGTCTTACTTCAGGTCTGTCTGTATTGTTCTCTCTACCAGCGTCATGTGGTTGATACTGTCTATTAGCTTCTGGTAGTCGGAACGTCGGTCTTGCATTCCCTCTTCGAAGAAATGGGGGGTGACCCCTATTTCCATTCCTAGTTACATGTACATATCTCATAGGGAAATTATATGAATTTGAATTTGGTGGTCCCTGTCTCCCTCTATTGTTGTTAGGGAATTCCCTCGGGACGTGGGCATCGTATCTTTGACGAGTAGCCATATGGTTCGTGTTAAAATTTCGGGGATTGTGTGCCATTTCCCCGTCATGGTTATTATTATTCCACGGTCTGTGTGGATTTCTCACTGGCATTCGATTCTCATGTCTATTTTGTGAGTTTTGCGTCCCAACGCTTTGTAAAGCTGTTAACAATGTAATTGCCTCTCTCAATGTCTGAGGTCTTGCTACCACCATGTGATTTCTAATGTTCTCAGGAAGGTGGGGAGTGAGAAGAGAAATCAGTTCGGCTTCCTGTAATGGAGGTTGTAGATATTTACTCATTTGCGAATATCTCAGGAAATAATCAGTAATAGACTCTCCATTATTACCTTGGTATCGGCCATTTGTTATCTGATTCCTTACTTGGTATTGGACATTGGCGTTCCAATACCTTTCTAGGAAAGCTGTTTTGAACAACTCGTAGCTGCATCCTTCTCCCACAGTTACTCGTAGCCAATTAAGTTCGGCAGATTCTAACGCCCTTTGAACTATTATCATCTTATATTGCTCGGGTACACCTCTGATGACAAAATACTTTTCTAAGTCGGCCAAAAAATTGTACTGCGTTGTCATTGCGACAATTAAATTTCGGGAGGGGCAATTCGCTTAGAAAATTCATGTGCACTGGTGGATACATATTTACGTTTTGCATATTTACTTCGCAATTATTGCTGCTTTGAGGAGAGACAGAAGGGGCGCTAACCTGTTCGTTCTGCCTCTCTCCATTGTGTGTATGTATAGAACAATTGGAACTCTCAGGTACCGGCCCTTGCTGTCCCAGCTGTAAGCCAGTTACAGTATCTCTGATTTGAGATATCTCGCTTACTGTTTCCCTCAACATTTGTGTATTCTCTGATTGAATATTTGTTACACGTGCTACCTTTTCTTTTAACTTCTCCATGTCAGCTGCTATACTATTGTTTACAGTGTCAAACCGGTCATTTATCTCTTGTACAAAAGTTACCTGTGTCGTGGTCAGTTCATCTAATCTTATTCTTTCCTTATTAATTTCTTCCCCTATTCTATTTTCTACTCCTGCAACGAGAGATTTGGTAGCTTCTAGGTCACTTCTTATAGTACCTACTTCTCGCTGCAGGCCTCTTTTACAGACTGGATTTCCCCTGTTATTCCTTGAATTCTGACAGTGATTCTAGTTTCTGTTTCTTTCCCTTGGCTTGTAATTTGACATACTAATTTAGCTTCTAGTGTTTGGTTCTGTCCTACTAATTTAGTCTCTAGTGATTGGTTCTGTTCTACTAATTTAGCCTCTAGTGATTGGTTCTGTTCTACTAATTTAGCCTCGAGTGATTTGTCCATAGCTTCTAGTGTTTGGTTCTGTTCTACTAATTTAGCTTCTAGTGATTGGTTCTGTTCTACTAATTTAGCCTCGAGTGATTTGTCCATAGCTTCTAGTGTTTGGTTCTGTTCTACTAATTTAGCTTCTAGTGATTGGTTCTAATTTAGCCTCTAGTGATTGGTTCTGTTCTACTAATTTAGTCTCTAAGTGATTGACTCGGAATAGTCATTTGCGCCATGAGTTTCTGGAACATCTCTTGTAGATTTTCCATAACCCCAGGATTGTCACTTCTCCTATTTACATGTAAGCTACTTACACCATTTACACCCTCATCTACTGATCCTATAACATTGCTTTCCATTATCTCTTCATTAACAACTTCTAACTCTTTCTCTGTCTCCATAACTATTTGTTCCCCAGAATTTTCCATTTTAAATTTATTCTGTACGATCTTCTTATTTCTCAAAAGCATTGAATTTCCCCTTTAAATTTTCTAATTTCCCTTCAAAATACTTATTACTAAGACATTACATAGATATTGATTTCACTGAATGATATTACATTTACAAGAAATATAAATTGAGTATGTGTAACTCACAGTTCTGTTGTACGGCTGTGGTGTTTATGTGATGTCTTTACCAATTTTTGTCGTGCTGCTCGTCGTCTAGTAGGCTCAGTTGATGTCGAAAGAACTTGAACTTCTCTCTTGGTTGGGGAAAATTCTATGTAGTTGTTTTTGCCATCTTCTTCGTAGTCTCTGCTGTCCTCATCGTAGTTGTCGTCATCGGTCTTCTCACTTCTCCTCGTAGTCGCCCTTCGTCGTGCTTCTTCTCACTTCTCCTCGTAGTCGTCCTTCGTCGTCGCTCTTCTCACTTCTCCTTGTAGTCGTCCTTCGTCGTTACATTTCACCCATTTCCTACAATTCGAAGCCCACGTTGGGCGCCATTATGCGGCATACCCGCATGTCAGATTTCAATTGGTTGGTGTTTACTTTTGATTTGGGTTCTAATTGGAGCTATGAGATCTCTTATTCTCAGGTGAATGGTTGTAGGAAATGGATTTGTTGTTTGTTGGCTGCTCAGTTGTCTCAATAATACACTGGTTCGTTGCAAAAAATGATTTAATTTAATTCTCACTAAGTTCGTTGATTTAGATTGATTTGTAGCGGTGACCACCTGTTACTAAACTTCCTAACAGAATTCTCTTAATTCTTTATACGGCGAATACTTTGCTATTATAAACTTCTTCTGCTGCTTCTCTCACGCTGGTTGCGTTATTCTTGACTTCCCTACATTTCGGACTTAGAAATCTTTACTACCTCTTCTTCGTGCGCAATAACACGTCTTTTCCCTCGTAGTATGACTGTAGAAGTGATTTACATTTCGGACTTAGAAATCTTCCTACTTCTTCTTCACGCGCCTAACACATCTTTCCCCTCGTAGTATGACTTTTGAAGTGATTTACATTTCGGACTTAGAAATCTTTGCTACTCCTCTTCACGCGCACTAACACATCTTTCCCCTCGTAGTATGACTGTTGAAGTGATTTACATTTCGGACTTAGAAATCTTTGCTACTTCCTCTTCACGCGCACTAACACATCTTTCCCCTCGTAGTATGACTGTTGAAGTGATTTACATGTCGGACTTAGAAATCTTCCCTACTTCTTCTTCACGCGCCCTAACACATCTTTCCCCTCGTAGTATGACTTTTGAAGTGATTTACATTTCGGACTTAGAAATCTTTGCTACTTCCTCTTCACGCGCACTAACACATCTTTCCCCTCGTAGTATGACTGTTGAAGTGATTTACATTTCGGACTTAGAAATCTTTGCTACTTCCTCTTCACGCGCACTAACACATCTTTCCCCTCGTAGTATGACTGTTGAAGTGATGTTTCGTCTACTCTGCGATTCCGTTCGTACTTTATTCTGATCCCTACTCTAACCCTTATCACATGACCAAAATAACTCACCCTTCTTCCTATTTCTCAATCTTACATTATTATTGGTTTCTCATTTTATTTCAATTTTTCTTTATTGGTTAGCAAAACTCATCGAACTCATTGTCGTTACATCCCACCGTGAGTTGGGTCACGCCTACCCTGGGCTCTTTGTAACGGTATACATCGTTATCGCCTCAGCAAAGTAAATCCTTTTAGGTCTTACACTTGACCGCATCTAGAAAACCTTATTGTTCCTACTCATTTTTGCTTATAGTTCTCAGACATTGAACCTTTCCTTAAACAAAGAGGCTAACGGTCACCTCTTCTGTCTCCGACTTGTGTTCAGATTTTACAGAAATATTTTCTCTCCCTTACATGGATTCTAGCATGTTAGTTGTCTTAAACTATATTCTTCCCATCTTATTCTTAATTAAACCGCTATTTTAATCATTACTCTAATTTCATTCTAATTTCATATTAATATAACAATATTTATATTAGTTTAGCAAAGCATTTTCATTAATTTATCTTCTTTTTTAATGTCTCGTGATTTCAATTAATTCGCCACCTCCTAATCGCTGTCTGATACTGCGGTTACACCGTCTTGACGTTGTTGTCAACGGGGGGGGGGGGGGGTGTTTTAAGAAATCAGGTATTGTCCTATGGAAAGACCCGTTATCCATCGCTCCCGGGTTGAAGGAGGCCAGGGTATTCCGACTTTTTGGTAGATCATCTGCACTTAACTGTATGAAAAACGATACACAGCTTTAAGTTCCTGGTTCACATTGAGTATATGAACATAGTTATAAAATAGTTATAGAATTTATTTTCCAGGGATCTTCGTGCTGAATCTGAGAAATGCTTATATACCAAAGCAGAGAAAAATTAATTTCTGTATCATAATTGGAGTAAAATTGTATGAAAAAGGAACTGCACTAGTCTTAGAATGTATGCTTCAAACAAAATAATTAAGTTTCAAAGAGAAATTCTTTAAGACAAAATTTGCGCAGACTATGTACTGCA
This sequence comes from Mantis religiosa, assembly GCA_030765055.1. Lineage (NCBI taxonomy): Eukaryota > Metazoa > Arthropoda > Insecta > Mantodea > Mantidae > Mantis > Mantis religiosa. The sequence goes on along the minus strand of CM060957.1, from coordinate 115,368,940 downwards.
AAGTTTTAAACCAAGGCAGGAAACTATGGGCAAAGCAAACTACAACGGTACTTATTTTCTTACACAACTAATAAGAAAAGAGCAGAGCGCTTTCTTTTGGACGACAGAGAAAGTCAAGCTTGTGGTAGTCACGTACTTTCATTATTATAAAGAAGTAAAGAAATGAGATTCGAAGGCAAAGGTCTTTATTACACAATAAAAGCTACCCAAGAGACCGGAGTTGTCCCAAGCTTGCAAATATGAAACACAATACGTGAAGTACACTCAGAGGAATTCCGCTGTGACTGCAATGTTGGTTGCTGCATAGTAAAGGAAGTGAATGAGAGCAAAAATTGCTGTTTCGCTAACTTACGAGCTGCAGCACTTTCTCTGTGGTTAGATATAAAATTCAAACACAGAGGATCTGAGATAAACGGATGTCAGGATAAACTGATTTATTGCAGCTGAAGTATAAAATAATTGATTTAAGATAAGAAATTTTGTGCAAATTTAGAATAAATAGGCTCGGTTCGGGCTTAAGAGCAGCTCTTTCGTTTCAGGCTTAGGATAAACTGATTAGGCTTAGAATCAACTGATTCGGCTCAGTCTCACAATAAACTTACATATTATAATTTTAGTTAACTGATGGAAACTAATCATTTCATCACACTAGCTGTATATAGGCTAAGGTTTTTGATAGAGTCAACATGAAAAATTCAATGCCATGGCCAGGATTTGAACCACGGATCTCATGTATTGTCCAGTCACTCTAATCCATTGAGCAACTATTGCCAACGTGCCGTCCTAACAAATTCTCCATTTGACTCGTATATTTCCCGGGTAGACCACTAGGGGCGCTTACCACCGTTTGTGGCGACTTACTGTCTTAAGTACTTGAGTCCCAGGCTTCATCATTAACTCTTATTATTTTGGTTAATTGATGAAAACTAATCATTTCTTCACACTAGCCGTATATAGACTAAGGTTTTTGATAGAGTCAAAATGATAAAATCAGTGACGTGGCCGAGATTTGAACCACGGATCTCCTGGTTCCGTCTAGTCGCTCTAACCCCATTGAGCTACCATGGCCAACGTGCCGTCCTGACCTTAAATTCAACGAGTTAAATGGGGAATTTAATGGTCAGGAATGATGAAGCCTGGAGCTCAAACACTTGAGATGGTAAGTCGCCACAAACGGTGTACCTCGGATGCGAGAGCCTCTAGTGGTCTACCGGGGAAATACACGACACAAATGGAGAATTTAGTCAGGACGGCACGTTGCCCTGGTAACTCAATGGGTTAGAGCGACTGGATGAAACCAGAAGATCCGTGGTTCAAATCATGGCCATGGCATTGAATTTTTAATGTTGAATATCTATTATGTAATATAAGCTGAATATCAACGGTGATGCAGGGGCAAATGATCTGATGCAGCCTCAGAATACACTGATATGACACAGCCTCAGCTGATTTGGTTCAGTCTCAGGATAAACCGATTTGCTGCAACTTTGGGTTACACTGATTTGGTGCAGATTCAGTGTCAGCTAATTTGGTTCCTTGGTATATCGGAATAAACCTTTATGTTGGCGCAGTCTCTAAAAAAGTTGTTAATGTATTATAGGGAAATTTGAAAAAAAAAAAATCCAATGTTTTGTCCAAAGAATGTTAAAAGAAATAGAGTTGATAACCGAGAATAAAGTGACTCAGTTGGTCACATGTTTTAAATACTTAGGCATGCAGCCTCAAGTTTAAGAAACAATGATACACAAAATAAGAACGTTGTATAAATTAATGAGTCTA
>CM060957.1:115154783-115366161 GCA_030765055.1 Mantis religiosa | reverse complement strand
AGAGAGAGAGAGAGAGAGAGAGAGAGAGAGAGAGAGAGAGAGAGAGAGAGAGAGAGAGAGAGTTAAGAAACAAAAACAAATAAGGAATTTTGAAATACAAACAGAGCAATGGTGATATTCAAGAATAATTAAATGTAACCAACATTTAAGGTAATAAGGTTATGGCCACCTATGAGGCTGGATCCTTCTGCTAATAGCAAGCACATCCAAATAGAAATCAAGATTAAGAGAACAAGCAGTAAGACCATGATAATGCTGGAGGGGCAAACTGGAAACTTTTTGTATGTGTAATTTAAGTCCTCCAACGTTAAGTCATATAGGACGATGAATGGAATGCATGAAATGATGCTCAAATGAGCACAGGGTCCATAGAGTTAGTTACCCATCATTTACCTTGCAGGATAAGGGTAAACTCCGGAGAACACCTTATTCAGGTAACTCACCCTGACCGAGATTCAACTTTAGTGCTCTTGAACGAGAGGCAGGAACGCTACATTCCACGCTACCGAGCAGGGCAACTGGGAACTTTGTAATTGTCAAACGGGCCAAAAGGCCCAAACCATGCAATATTGGATGATGATCATAACGATATTTCCCTGCGCCGTGGCGTAGCAGGCTAAGGCAGCATGTCTTGGTCCCTGGCCACGGAAAGCGGCCCGGGTTCGATCCCAACCATGTAGTGAGGATTTTATTTCCCGGTATAGGACCAGTGCCCACTCATCATCGTGAGGAAAGTGAGGAACTTACGCTAGGTAAGCGGCCCTGGTCACGGAAACCAACATTCCGGCTGGGGGATGCCGAGATGCTGACCACATCTCCCCGTATCGGTTAGGTGATTGTCTACCTCTGCTGTGCGTAAGTGGGCGTGAGGCCGTCAGTCGGGTTGGTAGGCCTTGGCCCTCTAAGGGGCGTAGATTAATTATGTAAACGTGCATATTTATAATTACTAAAGGGAGAATAAAAGGTTTATTATCTTCTTAGAATAAAATCTTGTTAAGGAAGGTTATAAAGCCATATAAAGCAAAATTAGGCGCTAGTGCTTCTGGTAGGCGGACCACGCCGTGGCTGAGTGGTTAAACTACTCGGCCCTCGTCAAGGATGCTCAGGTTCGATCCCAGGCGATTGCAAAGCGAGATTTGTGGTGGACAACACTGTGCTGGGGCGAGTTTTCTCGGGATTTCCGGTTTGCCTAGTCATTTCATTCCATCGGTATACCATTTTCATTTCACTTATCATCAGTGTCACCGCCTGTGGTGTCGCATGTAGTAAAAGCGGGCGTTAATTATATCCTTCCAAGAGCCCGGTGCCGAACTCCCAATGAGATTAAATTATGGACATTTCTCAGTATTAATTGATTTTACAATGTAATTTATAATTTGTTTCTTTTAAAATATTTGAATATTTATTCTAATTTTGCGCATACTCTGGTGTAGGGTACATATTTTAAAATAGCGTTCTTCATATAACAATACCTATTTATCTAATCCCATGATACTAATTCTTTATCTACGAGTTGAGAGTCAAATCCACTCAGCTGCATAATGAGAGGATAATGAGAAAGGCAAGCATTTCGAAGTGTAACCAGCCCAATAACAACCATGTGGATCGAAAGTTTTACGATATCTCTGAGTTTCTTTCGCTTACATAGGTTGTCAAACAAAGTTTCCGAGTTGAATCTACTCTTATCTTCTTTGGATAATAGGAAGTAAATAGTTGCCTTCACTATGGCTTCAACGATTGCTTCCTCTTTTACAAGCAAATGTGAAAATAATATGCAAAATTAATCATTCTTTATATAGAAAACTATATAAGATATCGGACTAAAGTTTGTAAGTCATTTGGAGATGCACAACTCTCAATTTCATTGCCATAGCATATCCAATAAGCTTGCTCACCACCCTTTCATTCAAATATATTAGCAGTTATGTTTTAGAATCATAACCAACTTTGCCATTAGCAGCAATGTACAGTCACAAGACATACAGAAGCCGCTTTTAAAAACTGCTTTTAGATTAATTTAGCGACTTTCATTCATGAAATAGTTGTTCAAAGCAAAATGAATAATAACACATAGGTTATATCCGCAAAGAAAGCAACGTAGAGAAGCTGTCATACAAAACAATGCTAACAATTTGATAGAGCAAAACTTCCCTCAAGTATATAGGTTTAAGTTTTTCTCTGTACTTCAAAGCGTGTATAAGCGTTTCTTTTTCTTATTTTTTTCAACGTGGTGAAGAATTTTCAGTAAAAAAGATAAATAATATGCGAAAACTCAAAAGGGCTATTATGTATAATATTGTACAAAAGCTATAAATATAATTTTTTACTATTTTCGTCAGCAAATACTTCCCTTAAAGAACACATTTTTTAAATTCTGCACTTCGTAAAGAATTTGGTTTGATATTTCATCCGTATACTAACCTGGCACGTTCAATCACGAGTTTCTATATGTTATGAAAACTTTAGTCTTTATTGCTGTAGAAAGTTGGTTCGACGCAGTAAAGCAGTGAGCCGAATTGCAAGTCATACTGATATTTGTAGAACTAACTTTGAATAAAAGATTCTAAAGGAACATTTAACGTTTGTGGATCCCGGTGAGCAACAGTTGTATTTTCAAAGTCAATAAAAGCCACCAAAAATAAAGTTTGACTGAAAAATTAACTGAGTTATGAGAAGAATAGGCATTGAGTCACTATAGGAAGGAAGTGCAATGAATGACAATAACATGAGAAAGAGTGTGTTAAGACATCAGTTCCTGATATCTCAACACATCAGCAGATCGGGATTTGAATCGAATTATTACATTAAACATTCTCGAAGCCTAATAAATGAAATAAAATTGAACCTCTACTTCATCTAGGAAGGAAGAAAGGGTTATGAATGGCGTGGCTTAAACTCGGTTTGGATTCTGAAAATTCTAGTTGAAGAATATCCCCATTCTGTCATTTACAAGAAGACAGAATTCATATTTTGGTAAAATATGGGAGAGCCAATGAGGAACTAACTTGCAGAAAATTCTTAAGTTCTATTTAGAAGTAAATTGGTGTATCGGGACTTACTGGCTTGTCAGAAGAACTAGCAAACCGTGGGAACTCCCTATCTGAACGCCTGCAGTCCAAATATTAGCTATTCGCTGATACTTTATTTTTGGACCTTTTTCTCACCTTTAACTTGTTCCTAAATATTCAATGACACGGGAATTAAGTATTTGTGTAATAAACTTAATAATTACAAAAGATATAGATTCACTTAAACTAATTACTTTCTTACTGAAATTCAACGCAGCATTATTTCAGAATGGAGACATATCCCCTTTAATAGAAGCTTCTGGAGAACGACACGTTTTAATATCTCTTGGACCCAAAGAAACATCTTCCGCTGACGACGATGTTGTGATGAAAACGTTCCCAGCATTCCAAGTTCATGGAAACAAAACAACGATCTAACTCCATCTCAATTTTGGGAGAAGCTATCCATAGTTTTGACCTTTTACAAGAAGAAGGGGAAGAATAAACATTCCAGGAATTTCTTATTTTCGCTTAAGATTAGAAAGAAGATAAAAATGTATCCAAGACCGAACCCATTTATTACAGAAGGCATCTTATAAATCTCAACATTGTGATACTTATAAACACTATTAAGGGTGAGAGGGATGAAAGTAGTAAATTAAATCAAAGTTCTAGATTTTATTTTGTTGTTATTTTGTTGAGTTTTATGAAGTGTGGTTAACACTGTCAGAATATTAAGTGTCACTTTACTTTGATCTGCTGATCATATATCCAGGCTTTTGTTTTTTATTAAAATTTTATAAAATATTCTGTATACATAAAAATCTTGGCAATATTCACAGCTTCTGAGTAGTAATGAATTTATACGTTTAAGATGTTTAAGGCGTTATTTTTTAATTTCCGTGCCTAATAAATGTTTGTCTTTCCTATAAAGTGGTATACATTTTAAAATATTAACAAAATATTAAGACACCTGTACCACCAATGCTAACTGCGCAAAGATCTCGTTTCAGTTTCTTATACATTTAAGCTATCATGCTGATAATTTTAAGGACGTAGATTCAGGCACTTTCGGTTCCAGTGATCTAGCTTTGTTAAGTAACTTTTCTTTTAGGGTATTTATCTCTAAATTCTTCAAAACCAGTAACATTCTACTGAGTGTTTTAAATGCTTATAATACACCTTATGTCTGTACCAAGAATTTCGGTGCATATAATTCTGCATTCCATGTCCGTACATGTCTGGGTATAAACGAACTCCCGCGGGGCAAAATTCTTGTACACCGGAAGGAAATATAATACTGGCAATTCACATCGTCGTTAGAAAGAAAAACATTTACTCACTTTCTTCTCGGGCAACAAGCCAGGTGAAAAGACGATTAGATATCGACGTTTCGGGAGTGTGCATCTCTCCCATCATCAGGAGCAGAAGGACCATCGTCCATGAGCAACGGAAGGTCCATCATCAGAAGGACCATCGCTACTAGAATAAACGAACATGAGCGGAGCATTCGTTTAATGCAACTGAGAAGTCTGGGCTGGCAGAGCATTGTTTTGATAACGATCATAGAGCCAGTTTTCGGGAGACGACCATCTTGGCAATATGCAACAATTACTGGGAGCGGAGAATTAAGGAGGCTTTGGCGATTTCCTCTGAAAGTAGCACGCTTAGTCGTGATGCTGGATTTCAGTTCAGCTCTTCTTGAAAACCGGCCTTAAAATGGAAATCCGTCAATTTAAGAAGCAAAGATCAATACAGCTTGATAATCAAGTTAAGTAATTAACGTTTCTTTGACGAAATTTTCTATACTCACGCCATCTCCTGACCTGGCATTTAATTTACTGAAATCAGTATTTTGTTCAGTAATGCGAATTTTCATAGTGTTTTGTCTATGTTTTGTATTGATGTTATATCCAGTGTTTTATTTGTGGTTATAACATTTTATAAATATCCTGGTCGAAATCTATTCGTCTTTCACCTGGCTTGTTGCCCGAGAAGAAAGTTAGCATATTCGTCACCAGGAAAGCTTTAGGTCTTACTTTGGAAAAACATTTATTTATTTTTTATTCCTGTAATGCTGGTTATGTATACTTTATTAGACAGTAAGGACGTATTTTTACTTAAAATACAGGAAACTAATTGACATGCAAGCAGAGGAGTTTGTAAAACCACATTAGGAATATTTGGAAGAAATATGAGAAGTATCAGAAGTGCTCCTTGCTTCAAATGCACAATCACGCCTAGGGTTTAGTTTAATAGTTAAGTAGATTGTTTAACGAGGGGATATACAGCATTTTGGCTGCCGCAGGAGAAACTTCGGCAGAAATATGGGCTATAGGAGAGGACGACGTAAGTGGTTGGGACAAGCTGAATTACTGTATTACTAAATACTTCCTGGTTTGACCACTTGGCTCTGGCTGGGAGGTGCTCTGTGGCCACCTGTTCAAACTACAGAAAGGTTTGCCTTATTTTAATGGAGATAAACATTTGCAGAAGTGGTTTCAAAACACATTCCATTATAATACCATAAGAGACATAAGAGACTGATACGCTAGTCAAATTTTCAAATAGGAGTGAATATTTTACTCTTTATACAACTACAAAAAGGTGATTGAGAGTTCGAAAAATTTATAGTGTGATCCGTATAAACCTGAACCATTTCAATAGGACATAATTTTTGAACCAACAATAGGACACAGGTGAAACTTTGAGACACTATAGTACAGAATTGAGAGATTACATTACACAATTTATATCTCAGTGAAAATGTTGGAAGTGGCCTCCACCAGCCTCTTATTCTGCCCCCACACATTCTCTTCAAAATGTAGTTTACAGATGAGGCATGGTTTCATCTTCCAGGCTACATAAATACACAAAACAGCAGATATTGGGCTACTGTAATCCCCCAAGTGGTCCATGAAACCCCACTGCATAAAAAAGGTTGGTTTATGGTGTGTGGTGTCAGCTTACAGTATTGTTGGTTCCATTTTCTTTGATAAGACTCTAGACATTGAAGTTTATAATTATGGGTATCTTCAATACATTTGTGGAGCAGCTGGATGGTATCGAACTGAGAGAAGGTTATTTCCAGCAAGATGGAGCAACGTGTCATATATCTAGTGACACCATGGAAGTTTTAACCAGTTTCTTTGACAATGGAATAATCTCAAAGGCTCTGAGGCCCCCCAGATAACCTAACCTAACCTCACCAGATATTTTCTTCTGAGAATATCTGAATATAGACCGTTCAAGAATAGGCCACGGACAGTAGATATTCTCAAGTAATCCATTCAAAGCGAAATAAATAACATTGGCGAGGATATTCTCTGTAAAACTTGGGAGAATATGGTGAGACGAGTGCAAACATGTATAGACGCTGGTGGACACTTCCAACATTTTCTCTGAGATATAAATACTGTAATGCAATCTCCAAATTGTGCACTATATTCTCCCAAAATTTGCATGTGTGTCCTATTGTCAGTTCAAAAGTGATGATCTATTCAAATGGTTCAGGTTTATATGGATCGCACTATTTTTTAAAATTCAAACGCATAATGAAGAGTGTTCAGTAAATAGTTCATGCTATGTACAATTTATTTGTAAAAATAGCTGTGATTAAGGAGATCTACCTTTTATGAAGTAAGGTTTAAGTATATATATTAACTTTAATAATTGTATTATGCAAAATTATGCAAAATTCCTTAGCAATAAGCAGAATGTCGAAGCCTGCAATGATTTAATATACAGTAACATTTTACTTGTCATACAAATAAGATAAACATATGGCACTTTAATTAAAGCAGTTTTCTCTGTCCATCACTTTGCTCTTTAATATTTACTTGTAGAAGGAGAAAAAGGACAACACAGAGGGATGCTGAGGAAGCGAACTCATAAGGGGCTATACTCAATAACAATACAATAGTGCTAAGTCTATGTAGCACTAATGACGTTGGGTGACTCAATTAGTTAGTGTGTATCATGCTTTTGTAAAGTACAGGGTGAGTATAATGTTTCGATCCATTTTCGAGAAAACGTAATATTGGATTCAAACAAATACAGGTATTGTAAACTATATGGCATGTTAACACATAATCCCTGAACGTTTATTCTTGGTCTCATTCGATATGGCCACCTTGCACTTCCATAAAGGTTTCCCAGCGATGCACTGCTGCCTCAAACACTTTGTTCAGCATTGCAGGTGTTATGTTGCGCACTGCCTATCTGATACGCTTCTTAATAATGGCAATCAAGGTGATTTTAACTTTGTAGTCTTGTGATTTCAGGTATCCCCATGCAAAAAGGTCAAGAGATGTCAGATCTGGGGAACGTGGCGCCCAAATGCGGTGTGAACCCCTGCCAATCCATCGACGTGTGAATGTGAATGTGGGAATAAAAAGGAACAGTTGTAGCATATAAAGGTGCGGAACGCTTGTCAGTGTTTGTTCTCCAAAGAAGAATGGCTCATACACCTTCGATTTTGTCAGCCCCAACTACACATTGGCTTTTGGGAAGTTTGGTTCGCACTCCATGATCGCATTTGGTTGTTCATCCGCCCACAATCTGCAGTTATATTGTTAACCATGTCACATGGAAGGTGGCCTCATTGCTAAACAACACATTTTGCAACACATAGGCTTTTCAGCTGCCCTCAACAGGTGGTAACAATGCTCCGCGAAAGGCGTAGTCTTTCCGTTCGAAAGAATCTTCCACACTGTCAATCAAACTCTCGACTTAACCTCCTAGTTGATGTTTTCGGACTTCTGGTCACAGCATCGCTTACCTGCCTCACTGTTTCATTGGTCACCCGGGGTCAACCTGAACTTTTCGCGTCTTGCACACGGCCTGTACTTTGAAATTTCTTCATCAGTAGTCTGATATTAGCGCTTGTAGGATCGGGTTTATGGATCCGCTTGAACCTCTTGATATGTAAATTCCCTCAAGCAACAGCGATTCGATCTTCAATTGACTGCATCTTTCAGATTTCCTGTAAAAAAAAAGTTCAAAATCAACCGTTTTCTCAAAAATGGATCGAGAATTTGTGTTCACCCTGTACTTAAATGAAACTTAAATACAATGAACATTCTACTAAGATTAATTTAATTCTATATCACGAAACAATCGTAAATTACTTCAGACAGCTCAATTATTAGCTTCTCTAAATTTATCAGACCATTTAAGTGCTATTACTATTTTTCATATCCACCCATGCATAACATTTTAAAAATATCTGAGATTTTGCTACAGAGACCTTAAAGACAGAATCAGAAGTTTTTCAAACAGTAAGAAACGTTATCAAGCCTGTGAGCCATGCCGATTGGAGGTTCTGGGTTCCATTTTTGGTGGTCGCCCAATCTGATCAGCTGGAGTGGCGTTTCTGTTATTTCGTGTCCCTCTTCTGTGGTACAGGACTACGCGTCAGTATATTCGTCGTTGGCATATAGATGGTGTGAAGTTTTGCGATTTCGAACCTGTTCTCGGCTCCGGCTTTGAGCCTCCACCGCAGGGTCGAGTATTACCGGGTCCCGCTGAAAGGAGCCTCTGTTATCCTCTGGCGGTTAGGGCAGGGCACCATGATCGCCTACCATCCGGGTAGTCAAGTTAGTAAATGATAAGTAACTACACACACCACACGCCTCTTGCAATTCTGTCGTCTCATCTGTCCCTTTCGAGAGTGCACACACAAAATATCCAATTGTAGACCGAGATTGTCTATCCCCTGCGTTACCAAATAACTCTCGGTTCCTAACAAGCCTGTAAACACCTTGAAGAATTTTACACCGTTTTCATTAAAGTATAAATCTTTTGCTTTAATTTTCCAAATTCATCTCTTTTAAACACGCTTGTTGTTATAAATTTTCTAAGGGGCAGAGGTCAACCATTAACCCTAATTTTCCGGGCTCACACATATTTTGTCTGGCAGAGAATATGTTTTAGACGTATTACTTCTCACGATATAACAATGGCGTTTATTACTTTGTTGCTGTTAGCACTGAAATCACGTGTAATAGATCGCATATTGTGAACAGCGGTTTTGTTGTTGGGCAATTAGCTACAGTCAGGCATTCAGGGCGCTGAACAAAGGTTTCTAACTGAGCAACATGGCTTCCTTTTCACAGCAAGCAAGGCGCAATAAACGTCACAGTTAATGAGCCATCTCACCGTTGTGCTGTATAGAACCAAAGTGTTATAGAGCCACAGTTATTTTGCCTTAAAACTTTTCCCTTTTTACAGAAAGTAAAAAATGTGCAGCAGTCTGTGTATAAAAGCATAGCGAAGGTGCATGTAGGAAAATTTAATGGAATTTGTATAGCAAACATTTCTCAGAGATAAATAAGTTATGGATATATGAAAGTGACAATGGATGGTCATTAGACAAAGTATTTGGAGCTGCAAAATGCCAATTAGTCAAAATAACGCGTCGTCTACCTCGTATTCATAGTGCTCCACCCAAATACTCGCCAACTAGATTTGGTCAAATATGTCTTTGAGGCCACCCGAATAACAAAGGAATAGAAATAAAAATTAATTTGCATGTTAATACGTATGTTTGTCTATGTGAACATCATTACTAAAACGAACTATATGATAAATACCTAAAGCATTTATCCTAAATTGGCATTATATGTAAACCGTTTTCGTAATTTTATTTTGTAAACGATTACCCTAAGAATTTTATAACAATATATACATATTAATTAGTCAACTGAAAAATTCAATGCCAAGGCCGGGATTTGAACCAAGGATCTCCTGGTTTCCGTCCAGTCGCTCTAACCCTTTGAGCTAGTATGGTCAACATGCCGACGCGGCATTGAATTCTCCAATTTACTCGTATTTTCCCGGTAAACCACTTAGAGTTCTCACATTGGAGATACAAATTTATGGCGACTTACCATTGTATGTACTTAAGAACCAGGATTTTTAACATTGAACTCTTAATGTTACATTTATATTGAGGAATTAATCCTTTCAGAATTAATCCTTTTAGATACCTTAAATTAAGTACAGATAATAGTAAGCCGCCACAAATGTGTATCTCGAATATGAGAAATTTAAGTGGTTTACCAGGAAAATAAAATGAGTCAACTTGGGAGTTTAATGTCGCGTCGGCATGTTGGCCATGGTAGCTCAAGGGGTTAGTGACTGGACGGAAACTAGGAGATATGTGGCTAAAAATCCCGACCGTGGCATTGAATTTTTCAGTTGACTCCTTCGACAAACCCGCATACCAATGTTAAATTTATAGGGTTCTAATTGGAGCTATGAGTTCTCTTATCCTCAGACGAATGGTTGTGGGAAATGGATTTTGGTGGTTGTTGGCTACTCAGTTGTATTAATAGCACTCTGTTTCTTGCAGAATTTTTTGGTATAATTCCTACTAAGTTTGCTTATCGACTTGGATCGGTGACCCCCTGTTTGAAAAAGTAATTACATACATTCAATTTTACTTGAAACCTTGGATTACTTGTTTAAAGTTACTTTCGCTCGGCTTCTATTTCTTCTTTATATTTCGACTACTCTACTCTAATAAACTTCTAATGCTGCTTCCACTTACACTGTTTGCGCTATTCTTAACTTCCCTACACTTCAGACTTATGAATCTTCGCTTCTCTTCTTAATGCGCCTGAACACGTTTTTCCTGTCGTAGTATCACCTTTAAGTAAATTTTTCTTTCTTCAAGATTCAGTTCCAACCTTATTCTGACCCCCTCTGTAACTTTATCACATGACCAAACTAGCTCACCCTTCTCAAATGTTACATTATTATTGGTTTCTCATTTATTTCGAATTTTCGCATTGGTTTGCAAAACTCATCTATCTTATTGACGTTCAGCCCACCCTGAGTTGGGGAATGCCTACCTCGAGTTGTTTGTAAAGATATACATCATTATCAAATCAGCGAAGTAAATCTCTTTAGCGTTCATGCTCAGCTGCATTTTGAAAGCCCTTTGTCCCAACACATTCCTGGCTGAAAGTATACTATAGTTCTCAGACATTGAACTTTTCCTAGCACAAAGAAGATAACGGTCCTTCCTTCCTGTGTCTCCGACGTTTACAGATTTTTACAAGAATATTTTCTCTTTCTTGCCTGGATGCTAGTATATATGTTATATTAAATTATATTCTTTCCATCTTATTCTTTAAGTCAACCGCTATTTTAATCATTACTCTATCCATTCTAATTTCATATTATTATAAAAAGTTTTTATATTAGTTTAGCAAAGCATTCTTATTAAGTTATCTTCTTTTTTAACTATATGATTTAGATTAGTTTGCCGCCTCCTAAATGGTGCCTGATACTGCGGTCACACTCAAATTAATTAAAAACATCCATATATAGGGATAATGTATTTAAAAGGATTATTTCTGAAACGATTAATTCCTCATTTTCTTTTTTCACGGATTAGGTCTTTGCCTGTTTTGATCTCACATCTATTCGGTCCAGCGCTTTTCTGGCCTTCCTACCAATCTTCTTCCTCTTGGTTTGTACATAACTGTCTTTATTGGTGTCCTACCTTCTGGCATACTTTCCAGATGCTCTATCCAATTGCTACTATGTTCTTCTGTTTGCTGAAGAAGTGGCTGTACTGTTAGTTCCTCTCTAATATTTCCATTTCTAGCGTGTTCTTGTCTTGTACAATCTTTCATAGCTCTTAGGAAGTACTTTTCGCTGGTTGAGTTTTCTTTTTCTCTTAGGTCCCATGACTCACTTCCGTACATTGCCACTGGTAGTGCAATTGTCGAATAAAATCTTAGCTGTGTATGTGTTTTAACTTTATTCCTCACTGTTGGTTTGATTTATGTCCTGTTATTCAGGAATCTCCTTGATATAAAGTGAGTTCTTTTAGCACATTTAAAGTAATGTCTTTATTCGATTGTGGCTTGTATCATAGAAAGATCATAATATAGCAAACCTATCGTACATGGCTAATTCTAAACATCTGACTATCGATGATTTTCTAAATCCCACTTGTTTCTATAAGAATATGTGCATTGAAACTATTTACGAAAAGTTTTATCCGAGTTAGCGTAATGTAATAGAAAAATGAACTATGGTACGAGTAGAATGTAGAAGTTGTGCACATAAAAAAAAACGATTGGGGGTAAAATGAGTACTATGAATGAATTTAACTTAATTATTTTGTAATATCTTTATTTGGTGCAGATAAATAATTATAATATCACAGATGAAATAACCACTCTGCCCTTTGGAAAGATAGACTGAAAAATTCAATGACATAGCCGGGATTTGAACCACGGACTTTCTGGTTTCCGTCCAGCCGCTCTAAACCATTGAGCTACTATGGCCAACGTGCCGACATGACATTAAATTCTCCAACTAACTCGTGTTTTTCCCGGTAAACCACTTAGGAGTTCTCATAAACACATGAGACAACTGCCTTAATGGCAACTTACAACGTGTAAGTACCTTAAGGCCCGGGCTTTATAAGTTAACCACTGTTAGGTCAATTAATGGAAATTAATTGTTCTTTCACACTGCTGACAGTGTGTAGGTTAAAGAATGGAAAGATATATTCAGATTGAAAAATTCAAATAAATTGCCGACACAGGTCTCCTGGTCACAAGTCTTTGGTTTTCCTGAGCAGCTTGGTGTCATTTCCTCTTGACCTTCGCTTCTTTTACCCTAATCCACTTTTCTCTTAACCTATATAAGAATTCTTCTATACATCTATTTTTCATTTCAGTCATCTCCGTTAACATGCGTATCGCCACTGCCTCTTCACCCACACAGTCCCATTTCTTATCTCATATTTTTCTCCTGCAATTTGTTAACTACTTACATTCTACCAGGTAATGAACAGTGCTCTCTTCATCTCCACAAAATTCACATATCCCTACTTCATTACTTCTTAACCCTTTCATACGTATTATTCCTACTCTCATCCATACTATGCCTTCACTTCCAGTTTTGTCATATTGATATATATATTTTTCACTACCACATTCTGTCTTTATTTGCTTATAAAATTACAAATATTTCTTTTCTTCTAAACTTTACCACATCTCCTGCTTATCTACGTCTTGTATTCTGATTCTCACTTCCTTCCAAAGCTCGCTATGAAAGAATAAAATAATGGCTTGATTGGCTACTAAAACATCTTTGTTTAATTTTCTTTTAATTAATTATGCATTTTCTACAACTGGTGAAATAAGGTATACGCATTTGAAACAATGCACTTCCAATATTTTTAAGATAGCTGATTTTTTCCGGAGATTTTATATTGGTTGGTAGGATTCAATGGTTTTGACAGTTTGTAATTGCTGTCACCATTCACTTGTTTTTTACTATGTCATGGGAGGAGTGCTGAGCTCCAATGACAGCACATAAAAGTTGACTGTCTTTTCAAACTCTTTTCATTCCTTTACATCTTCAAGGAAATGTACAACGAAGTACCATTGCAAGTGTTTCTGGTTAAAAATTATTAAACAAATAGAAAAGTCAGTTTCTCCTAGAATAATTCGAAGAAAAAACACAAAAATGGTACGTAACTGTGTAATCTACTGTGGAAAAGCCGTTTTATTTTCTTTTACTCTGTGAGAGGAAGCACGTTGAAATATGTTACCATCCAATTCACTCTGCTAGATAGTGTCTCCCTTGACAGTTAAGATATAGTGCAAAAGCTGACCAATGTTGCAAGGTGATCAAACGTTATAACGGTTATTGGTGCAGTTTTTCCACGGCCTTTCGTTTCATTTTTCGTTTGAGCTTTCTGGAGCACTTAATGAAAGCGTGTCTCTTTTCTGACAAGAGCGTCATCGAGACGGAGTGTTTGTTGTCTGTCTTCTGTATATTCGGGGTCTGTTTGTTTTCCTTCTCGAGGCTGATCCCCCTGCCTATCGAATTCCCTCGCAAACTTCGAGTTCACTTCTAATTTGCTTTGGCTCCCCCAGAGTTCTGCAGCGCTACAACGAAAGGAAATATGTTCAGATTTAGCTGTTCATAGCAACCTTTGACAGTGAGTTTATTGAGCAGAAATTTTTGTCAGTTCTACCACTTACAGCATATAAACTTGGTGAAATTTACAGAATTCCTGTATCAAACTGTGTGCACCGTAATTTAAAAGAAGTCCCAAAATCCTTAACGCTCCATGCTCATCGCGATACAGAAATCGTATCTTGTACCATCAAATGGTATAATTCAACAGTCCAACTGATAACACCGTTTTGCATGGATTGTTTTTAAACAAATGAGTTACTCTGAAACACATTTTGACACTGATTGCAAAACTGAAATCCGTTTTCAGGTATCAAATCCGAAATTTCTGCAATTCAAAATTTTATGTTTTGAATATTTTTGGCAGTCTACATACCCTAGTAATATTACAGCATGCTTATCGTTTGCGAGAAGGGCTCAACAGTTTATAATTTCAACCTTATTTATTAAAATGTGAAATAATATAGGTATTATGCTTATATTTTATATTTTTGTTTATATATTTTCATATTTATTTAAGTCTGCTACCTATATCAACCCTAGGGGATGTAAAAAGCGTGATTTCCACTTAAAATTAGTAATTCCAAAGACTGGAGGTTCTTCCCAGATTCTGTTCAAAATGTTTTAAGGTGCTTTGTTCATAATTGAAGAACTCGACCTTCCATTCCCGTGGCCCACTCTTTTACTTTAAGGGAGACATATAAAAGTGTTAAGGTTTTGCTGCAAAAACTTTAATACGAAAATCAACTGCAGCTAGTCTGTAGAGATTTCAAAATTATTGGACTATTACTTGGTCAACAGGCTGGTTTCGAAGAAATGCTTGTTCCTTATACGAACGGGATAGCAGAGTCAAGTCAGAACACCTGAGAAGGGTGCAGGACTAGTTTAACAAGGACCGAAAACAATAAAATAGTTAACATCTTATTGATCTCCCAAAAGTAGTGTTGCCATCTCTCCAAATAAAATTACGTTTATTGAGACAGTTATAATAATATATTATTTACAGTACCATAAACATTTCTTGGTGGAAGTAATTTTTATTACGTTTCACAAAGCTTTCATTTCTGTTAATTATGAATAGTTTGAAAATATGACGTGATGGGGGAAAAGGGAAATTATTTTCGTGTGAAGCACAAAAAATCCATTTAGGATAAGTTTTCAGATTAAAAAACAGCAGAAAGGAAGTTTTGAAACGTACAACAGTGTAATCTTTTCAATGAATAAGTTGATTTAAAATAACAGTTGGAATGAGATGGGGTAAGAAATAGCTTTGAGACTTGAAATCTCGAGGCATTTCTGACCCAAGTTTTTTTCAGGATTTCCCTAAGTTCCTAGGCGAATACTGGGGAGCTAACTAATTCTCCCACATTTCCTATCGCTCTTTTTCGCTTCAACATTCATTTGCTTGGCTGATTCGGGGTTTTATGTGTTGTTAGGACTCTAGCATTGCATGGCTAGAGAACAGAACCCCCTCTGTAAGCTTTGTCCTCTGGGAAAATGAAGGGATTTGAGGTATCACACAGGGATAACCTTTTCATTGGATATGATACACTCTTATATTCTATACTCTGTGACTACGTCATGACAAAAGCCTTGACATTTGTGATGTGTTTACAGCAAGCGGGTCAGCCCGGTCAGTCGCTGAAGGTAAAGAAAGCACACAGTGGTCGACACATTTGCAACACTTAAGACATTCTTTTTATTTTGGATTTTGGTGAGTTAAATTATTTAGCAAATTCACTTCTGTTACAGAATTAAACGCACAAATGTGAGGTTTAAAGGTATTATGCAGTCATTTTAGAGATGGAGTTTCCTTGCTGTGAAAGGTTATGTAAATGTTATGTAAACAGTCCAAGGTAGGTACATAGTGTTTATGTTAACTTGCAAGTTATATTTGTCATGCTTGGATGCTTAGCGAGTGAACTTTACAAGGAAATTCCTAAATAAAAATTGGCTGTTTAGATAACAATGATTTCAAATCAATGGGAGAATGGAGCATATTAAGTTTTGAAACATAGTGAACTTTAAAGTTCAAATATAAGGTGTTTTGGTAATGAAAAGAGAGTCCAAACGAGTCCCTTTAAACAGAACGCATTCATGTTTGGTAACAGAACCTATACTTCATGAAGTCATTTAATATTATTTGTTATTGGGTGTGTTTCAGCCACTATAATGCACGTACAAGCAACTACACGCACCTTACTGGAATTACAGTCATGATGTGAAGAACACTGTGATATTTTGCAAATGTTGTTAGTACACATCTGAGTACCAATATTATTCAAGTTCGTGTGACCATTGTGAGGAGCGTAACAAAGAGGTATTCACTTTTGCAATAGGATTCCTTTCTAATCTAATCATTTAAGAGATTCTCTTTAATTAATCATTTAGAATGGAGAGTTTGTTATAGTGACCGAGCGTAAATAAGAAGGTTCATAATGTGGTATATATATATATATATGCATTTTTCTATATTTTGCCCGCCTCGTTAGCGTAGACGATAGCGTGTCTGTCTCTTGCTCAAGAGGTTCCGAGTTAAAATCTCGGTTAGGGTGACTTGCCTCGATAAGGCGTTTGCCGGGGATTCTCCCATATCCTAAAAGACGAATGTCGGATCACTCTAAGCTCCATAGACCCCAGACTCATTTTAGCATCATTTCACCCATTTCATTCATCGTCCTCCTTTGGAGGACGTAAATTACAACAACAACAACAACAAAAATTTATTTAAATAAAGATATTGAAAAATTATCCTACACTTGCAATTTAGTCTGATATTCAAAACCTGTAAGTAATTTGTATCCAATTTGAAAATATTGTGGTGGCTGTAAGTTAATGTACTTCATATTTTTGTTATGTATTTCTACTTCTAAGTATTGTTCCTTTACCCATATAGATGAAAACGATACAGTACTACTACCACCACTACTACTACTACTACTACTACTACTACTACTACTACTACTACTACTACTACTACTACTACTACTACTACTACTACTACATCATCATCATCATCTCTTACGTCAGTTAAATGATCAGTAATTATAATAAAATTTATACGCAACGTGACATATTTATTACCACGTTACGAATGCCCATGAGAATGCAGATGGAGGTAGAGAGAGAGGGAGGAATGAAGGTATTTTATTCTCACTTAATTTAATGCGAAAATAATTTTATGAGATTTCCACACTCTATTAAGTCAATTTTTATGCAACAATGTTTAATTTTGAAGCTACGATTAATGATTAGATAACGTTGATGTATTTTGTGTTATCCACAAATGCAATCTCTGACATTGATGGTTAATCTGTTAGTGAGAGATACAGATTACACTGCCATTTTGCCCCATCACCATTTTCGATACACGTCATGTGATGCATTTCATTGTCCAATACTAAAACCTGCAGCATCACATGCGTTAAGTCAAGGAAGCTCTTGTTATACCTTTTTCTGTTCATTCGTTTTCTTCTATTCGCAATCCGCTCACTCTTTTATTCCATTTTCTCCTTTTCTTTCTATCTCTCCTCCTTACACAACTGTCAAACTCGCAGCTCCTATTTATCCGTATACTAGCCTTTCTACGAGGGCTGTTCAATAATGAATAATCATAATTTTTTACGGTCATAATCTTTCGAACTAAAATTCAATCTTATTATATTCTGTTAGCTTAATTTGAAACAAACATGCCATAGTAGTTTCATTGTTGGTACTGCTGTTTACCGTCTGTGAGAACCAGGCAAGTTCAGACATGTTCAGTATCACCTACCGCTACAATGTAAGTAACACGCGAGGAACAATATACGGCTTTGAAATTCTGCTTTCGTCTCAAAAACTCTTCAGTTGAGGCCCATACAATGTTAAAGCAGGCCTATGGAGAGTCTGTTCTTCCCTACAGCCCAGCTCGAAGATGGTTTAAAATGTTTAAAGAGGGGAGACAATCAATTTCAAAGGAGGATAGATCTGATGCAATAGTACTCCTCTTACGGAAGAAAACATCAACACTGTTGCTGCCATTGTGAGAGAGGATCGACGTATTACCTTAAGATCCCTTTCTGAAGTACTGAACATTTCATTGGGTGCCACCTACACGTTGGTGACAGAAACATTACACATGAGACGTGTTTGTGTGCGATATGTTCCAAGGCTGTTGATTCCCGAACCAAAGGACATTCGCATGCAGGTCTCCATGCAGTTGAAGTTGATGTTAGAGGAAGATCCGGAGTTTATTTCAAACGTAGTCACTGCTGATGAAACTTGGCTACATCATTTTGATCCTGAGAGCAAACATCAAAGCTCAGTGTGGAAATCGCCTTCATCACCAACACCCAAAAACCAAAAGTGGTTGCTTGTGCTGGTAAAGTTATGGTCATCTCATTCTTTGATATTCATGGAATGGTTTATCAGCATGTTGCATCTGCACACACATCAGTAACTGGACAATACTACAGGGAAAATATAGTAAGTCCAAATCAGGCGCAAAAGACCAATTCCCGTGAAGCAGGCTGGATGCTGCACCTCGATAATGCGTGGCCGTATATTACCAATGTTGTTGCTGAATATCTTGCAAAACTCAACGTGAAGTGCATCCCTCACCCTCCCTATAGTCCGGATTTAGCCTCACGTGACTCTTTTTCTATGCCCTAACTTGAAGAAACGCCTTCTTGGGAGGCATTATCCATCATCAGAAGCAGTGGTGAAGGCTGCGGAGGCGATTTTGAAGGATCTCTCAAAAATGGTTTCCAGCAGTTCTGTGAACACTGGCAGAAACGCTGGAACAAATGCATCACATTCAGGGGAGACTATTTTGAGAAAGACACTCAAAATAATGAGGATGAATAAAGGTACATTGTCAAAAACATTGTGATCATTCTTTATTGAACAGTCCTCGTATCTTCCACTCTCCCGTTACACATCTTCACTACACTTCCCGCTCTTTCTGCACCTCTATCATTTTCTGTCCTTTTTATCCTCTCTGTAATGTGTTTCATGTGGCGCTTTGTAATTATTTATTCAGTTATTAATAAAAATTAAATTATTAATAAAAATTAACTGTTATTGTAAAGTTTCTCGAGGTATCTAGTTTACATAAGAGATCAACAATATTAGCAAAATATTTAACGTCTCACTCATTCATTTATTCTTCGAATATTTTGTATAAAGCTAACCCCTCAATTTTTATCACGGTTAGGAGCTATGTTACTCAAACTTCTTATGTACAAAACTAAGTGAGTCATTTGACCTTTTATTTCGTAGTCCTTAGAACTCTCTAATGCACCGTATTCTCCAAATTGCATTTACGGCGTGTTATATACATTTTTGAATAGTTAGTTTAGTTGAATTTTGGTATAGACTAGCACAAAAAATTCATTTCTTAAACCAAAATAAAACATAGGTTATTTTCCCGTAGTTTTATTATACGTATACATAGTTTCCAAAAGAGAGTTGTACAAGGAGGATCATGAACTATTAAAAAATGTGTTAATAAAATAATTTATACAACGTAACATTGTTCTGAGGAGAAAGATACCTATATGGGTTAAGAAAGTAAAGAGTTTACTGTTATTAAATCAAGATAAACTTAAATGTAAAGTTAATTACCAGCACTTGAAGCAAATATTTTTATCCGTAGTTAATTTCTCTCCATCTTTATCAGCAACACGTTCGGGCGCAATGTGAAGCAGGATTTTTATGTTGGAAGCACAATTCTTTCTCTTCTCGTGTGAGTTTTTGAGGCTACCAGTTTCTGCTGGTCACCAATTGTATCATCTCATTTTAAATAAGAGTCCAATTTTGTAACAAATAATTTAATTGTATTATCAGGATTACATTTTACTCGAACTTTCTTTCCTAGTCAATCATTGCAGGTTACCTCCAGCATATCGATAAATTCTTACTTCTTTAATAAAAATATTCCATTAATTACATAAAACTCCTTACTTCTGCATGTCTACTCATCACTGACAAGATCACAGAACACATATCTCATTGTGAAGATTATTGATTTTCCATTATTATGCAAAACTTTTCTTCTTTTCCATCAAGCAAGATTATTGATTTTCTTTTTCCTTAGCAACCGTTCGCCTGCCTCGGTAGCGTGGTGGTGGCATGTCTGCCTCACGTTCAAGACGTCCAGAGTTCGAAGCTCGGTCATGGTGGGTTATGGTGGGTTACCTGGATAAGGTTTTATCGGGGTTTTCCCTTATACTGAAAGAAGAATGTCAGGTAACTCTAAGCTCCATGGATCCCGGGTTCATTTGAGCATCATTTCACCCATTTCATTCACCGTCCGATATGACAACGTTGGAGGACGTAAATTACAAAAACAAAACAAAAAAAAAATAGCAACCGTTCATCAATTTTTTATACTGTCCTGACATGGCCCACTAATACTCAGATCAGAAAAAAAGTTCATTTCAAACCAAAAACTCCCGTTACACACTTGTTTGACTGTATGTTTGAAGTAGGAAAACAAATCATTAACCTTGATGGGGAAATAGCCTTAAATTATTCACGCTTGGCTGTTAGCCTACAAACCGATATGCTGTATTCAGTATGTGACATTTTTACTTTTATGTCTTCTTTGCTCCTCTTGAAACCATTATTAAAAGTACATCTTAAAAATAATTATCGTTCAATTGGATAAATCTTTACTACGTATTTGCTCATATTCCTTTGTATGTGTAGAACAATAAGTAGAAGACCTTATTGAAAGTAAAATCCTTTCAAAAACCACCTCTGTATTCTTCTTACATGAACATAAAGAATGAAAATATAAAGAAACAAAAATAAAAACTGTTTTCAGATGAGAAAATTGTTAAGTATCCGAAAATTTAAATCAGGAACAAAGAATTTCGGGGAAGCAACTAACAGCACAAATCAATGACATAGATTGTGTTTCGACGAGTGCCCGTTTTTTGCTCTGTATGATTGTTTCTAGAAATGGCGGTCTACAAATTAAACAAATGTGGTACAAAACTATGAGGATTTCACAGAACGCCAAGGAAATATATAGAAATGACCTATCTCAATAAATACTGAATAAATAGAACAATATTATCTGTAATAATGGTTTTTACAGCAGTGCTTAGAGAACATGTGAGCACAACACATAAATTTTAATTATGATAATCACACAAACATACACAAGCACATACGAGGCGTGTCTGTAAAATAAGGTCTCTAATTTTATTTAATATAGGAAACATGTTTCTTGTCAATGAATATTACATTTATGGAAAGGTGGAACTTGCAGCTATTTTTCAACGTAATCAGCATTGCCATCGATGCACTTTTGCATGCGCTGTGGCAGTTTTGTATACCCTTGTCATAGCACTCTCCTGCCAAGCTGCGCAGGTAACGCTCAACCTCGTTTTTCAAATCATCGTCGGTCTGGAAATACGTTCCGCAGAGGTATGACTTCAACTCAGGAAACAGATGACAATCACTAGGTGCTAAGTCTGGACTGTAGGGGGTATGGGTAAGGATGTCCTATCCGAACTGGGCAGGGAGATCAGCCGTAGTCTTACTGACTTCAGGGATAAGTTCGCACAGCTCGCGAACTGTCACACGCCGATTTTTAAGCACTTCTTGCTCCACTTTTGCAGTTGTTTTGCTGTTCGTCATGGACGTCTGTGCGTCCGTCTTTGAACTCTCTGGCCGATTTTCGCATTTTTGACGTCCATACACTGTGGCCCATAGACTTCGCATAACTGACGATGAATTTCAGTGGCGGTAGTGAACTTGGCACTCAAAAAAAGGATCACTGCACGCAACTCGTACTTGGCGGCGGAAGTAACAGGAAGCTCCTTCGCAAACGGCTGCCCAGCCAAGACTAATGGTTGCTAGGCTTCGTTAAGGTGAAGATTTGAAGGGGTGAAACCAAGCTACACGCCAGTGTTTTGGGAACTCGCGTAATAGCTTTCCTTACGACTCCAGCGCCTTGGAGACGTTATTTTACGGACACGCCTCGTTCAAATCTTATTCTTAATATATAAATGTTAAAAGGAAAGGAGTAAAAGAAGGTAAGCAGTATTGGTGAACTCTTACAGAAAGTAAAATAAAAATTGACAAGAAATGTAAAGAATATAACAAAGGAAGTTGGGGGGGGGGGGGGTGGGGGTTCGGGCGTAGGGGCTAATTAAGTAACAAGGAGGCATGAAGGTTAAGAGCTACCTGGCAGACCAGAAGACCAGGGTGTCATGTAGGCCAAGGTAGCAACAAAGTAATAGATGAAATAATGTGGGATAGATAAACAATTAAAATAAATAGGTAATGTAAAATATTGTAAAATAGAAATTTCTCGAATAAAATATTCATTCATTCAAATATTCATTTATAAATCTTAAATGTAAATGTAGCAGATCTTATATATAGTTTCAGCAATCAAATGTATTTACATTGCCTATCCGCAGCAACATATATACGTAACGTTATAGCCTTTAGAGCAGCTAATCTGGATACGTACGTTGCTGCCTTTAGAAATAACGAGAAAAATATGTTCGTTTCGTTGATTTTTTCTTATCCCTGTTTATTTGCGCTTATAAAAATTAATTCCAGTTAAGTGTATCTTACAATCTACCTCATTTTAATTTAAATAAGTGTCTGCAGAAGGAACCACAGTGCACATTTTGTTATATATGCAAAAGGGATAGTGACGTCAGTTAAACGAGAACTGGTCGCATTTTGCTATCTCTTAAATTCCATACTTTTTCCATACAATCACGTCTGCCGAGAGGCTTTTAACAGAATGGGGTAAGGGACATTTTGGTAATTTATAACGAATATCTCGGAAATTGCTAGTCATAAAAATGGTTAGCAGATATATTATTCTGTGTTATAGATATATTTGTATTTTATGTAGAATAGTTTCATACTAAGCTATTGCTTAATCTTTACCTAACTTTTCATTCAAATAGAGGGGAATTCACAGAAAGCCAAAGATACGCATTTTAAGGTGACATTTATATAGTTTAATAACTGGGATTTTATTCAGTATCGTTACAGGCTTTTTCATAAAATCACGCATTTCAAACACTCTTCTATATAAGGGCTAGTTTGTGTTTGAAATTTATTTTCCAGGAAACCTTTGGCACAGGATTGAAAAATCATCATCATGATCATCATGATCATCATGATCATCATGATCATCATGATCATCATGATCATCATGAACATTTTGATGATCATCATCATCATCATCTCTCCCGTCTCGGTAGCGTAGATGGTAGCATGTCTCCCTCACTTTTAAGAGGTCCCGAGTTCAAATCTCGGTCAGGGTGAGTTAACTGGATAAGGTTTTTCTGGGATTTTCCCTTAACCTGATGGATGAATGTTGGGTAGCTCTAATCTCCATGGACCCTGGGCTCATTTGAGCATCATTTCACCCATTCCATTCATCGTCCGATATGACTTAACGTTGGAGGAGTAAATTACACACACAAAAAAAAATCTTCATCATCATCAATCTTCTTCTTCACGACACAGGCAATCAAGTGCCGGTTCCGCGTAAAGTCCTTTAGCCATAGTTTCCTCAGTCTGTCCATCGGTCTCCATCCTTTCGGATAATATTTCATTATTTGTTTAGTATGTCTGTTATATGGCATTCTGACAACATGTTCTTTCCCCTTTGTTTGAAATCTTTTAGCCTTTCATTTCGTATTAAAAGTTCCTATATCTTCTCGAATACTTTCATTTGTTATTAAGGCTCTCTTCGTACACTCCTTCTTAAGAATTTTGTTTCTAAAGCTTGTATTTTACTCCTTTACTTTTTGTTATTTTATAAGTCTCACTTCCATGTGCTGTTATAGGTACAGCCATAACTTTGTAAAGGTAGTCGTACTCAAATTTTCGTAACTTTTTGCCCATTTTCATATTTTAATTGCATATGAATATTTCGAATCTCCCACTCATTTAGTTGAAACCTTCATAGAAGTAGGCTAGTTATAAATAGTTAAAACTATTATTAAGAATAATTCTGCGTTGTAGTATTTTAAAAACTTTTGGTATCGTCACTTTGTAAAACATCAACAACATTGCAAATATAGTCTTAGAGAAGAGATCCTTTATTTTTTATTTTGATTGGGATGATAATTCCAGCTCCTTTAAATCAGTGATTGCACCTAAAGCTTATGAATATTTACTGCCAATAAAACTGAATGTTTCTACCAAGTTAAAAATAATGAATCATCATCATCATCATCATCACCATTATCATCATCATCTCGCCCGTCTCGGTAGAAAACTTAGACAGACACTTGGGAAAACAAAATTGAGGGGAAAATAATCAGAGATATCTGACAGACTCAGCCAATAAATCTGATAATTAAAGATTATGGGAAGATTATCAGAGACAATTCAAATAACCTTTAGGGTATATCTGCTCTGTGGATTGGTGCAAATATAAAAAATCAGAAGCTGGTGCTAAACTGTATGAATTTAATCATAAAAATCGCATACCTAAGGCGGTAATTTTGGCACTGAAACCTATTTATGCACATCTGGCTAATCCAGAATTACAGAAAAAGTGTTTGACAGGTAAAACTCAAAATGTGCATGAATCGAGTACCTAAAGTGTTTTGTTCATCTAAAAATTCTGCATCTTGGTGCAAATAATGCAGTTATCACATTCAGTGAAGGGAATGCTGGTAGAATTTATGTACTGAGTGAAATGCGAATGACCATTGGGGAGAATACCAGAAATACTCTAAATGAGCTCGATGCCATAAGGGTACGTAAGGCAGAAGATGTGGCATAACATATGACTCAGGAAGCTAGGTCACAAAAAGAAGGAAAAAAAAATCATATCCAAGTAGATTATACAGAGGTGTATGAAGCTGAAGGATTGTGAGATATTCTGTACAAAATAAGTGCAGAATATTTAAAAATGTTTTATTTTAGATTTGAAGGCAATATCTGAAAAAGTATAAAGCACATGCCCCATTATCTCAGAAACTAATTTACACTAAGGGCTAAAAGTTTTACCACGCATTTTCATCTGAAATGGTATCATTTTATTGAGAAAATTATGTATATGGATTAGTTATTTTTTAATTTAAAAACCTTCATTTTAGTAACATTTTAAGAGCTTTATTTAAAAAATCACAATATTTCTTATAATGAACAGAAATATTTTATTTTCCATCAATTAACTATAAAGATATTATTTAATATACTTTAAAAATTTAGCTCATTATTTTAAATAGTTGCTGAAATAATGAGTCAAACATTAACATTGTCAAGATAGTGCATTTCGGCACTCTTAATGTTGTTTCCTTACGTATTTTGTTTCTAAATTTCATATTAAATCCTCTTTGAAATTTGCCTATTTAATTGTCCATATCATAATCTTTATAACCAAAATTTCTTTCCAAATGGTTAAAACGGCTTACCTGTTCTACACAATTGTTATTTACAGCTAATTTTGTCCCAATGTTTCTTTGCCAATGAATGAGACCTTTGTTTTTATAAAATAAATTATGTAATTATATAGAAAGATATGAGCCTAAATAACAAACTTAATATTTATTAAACTTTTTATTTCTGACAGACACACACACATACATACATACATACACACGAAGAACATATCGATTGTTATTTAAAATACCACAAGCGTTTAAATCGCTGAAATTTCGGTACTGAATTTTTTAGTGCAATGCAACATCTACTATACACGTGACAGAGAAAGATGATAAATAATTCAAAGTTTCATCTGTGATTTATTATTGCAGACACTGATCAGAAATATGATGCTACTTTTCTAATAACGTAGAATTTATCGAGATAATGACTTAAATAAACAAAAGGCGCATTGATACTGTGACACACAACGAAACTCAGAACAAAGCGAATAATTAACACTACTCTTAAATTTCTCGTTCAGAGGAGTAGCCATTTGAAAGAGGAAACGTCCTTTGTTTAGCCCAACGTTAGGATGCAGGAATGCTGGTAGATATTTTATTGCCTGGTTTTCCTGGGCGTCACGCCCGCATAAAGAATAAAAATAGAAGAGGGACCACTGTGTGCACTTGAAGCCAGTTCCTTTGGGATTGACCTACTCCCCCGCCCCCCTTTCCTTCTCGCGACGCAGCTTTTGGTCTTGTTTACATCTGCAGCAGTCGCTCCAAATTTTCAGAACCATGCACAACCAACAACCCCAGTGGACGAGTGCCACGTCACCGTGTTTCCTGTTCATACAGACTGTTCAGGTAACACGCGGAATATGTATCTTTCATAAAGGTTCCTATGACCGTCTCTATAACGTAGGTAGTAGCATGTCTGCGGATATCCCGAGTTATCTGGATAAGCTTTTCCGTGGAGTTTCTTTTATCTTATAAGATGAATGTAGGGTAACTCTAAGCTCTATGGACCCTCGACTAATTTGAACATCACTTCATCCATTTCATTCATTCAACGTCAGATATGACCTAACATTGAATGACATAAATATTTAAAAGCATTTTTAAGAATGTTCCACCCTATACAGATATGGGAGAGGCATTCAAGTGGCTATGTTACAAATCTAAGTCAAGCTTCCAAGCAGAAAATGACGCTTCTATCCCTTTTAATGCATAAAACCATTACATTTCCTTACCATAAACAAAATGATACAATAAATATTTGAGGTATATATACGATTATAAATTTCATAATTGCCCAAGTAAGCATAATTCACCTACATTTAAGTATGTAGAAGTGAACAAATGCCTAACGTACTTCCATAGATGCGCTATCCCCTTTCTCTAACTTACACCTGGTTTGGACAGAAATCAATATATAAATGTTTCGAGCTTTCCTGATACTCTTCAAAGAATATCATTTTAGAGCAGGCTCTGTCAATATGTGGGTACTAAAAGCACAAGTTGCAGCATTCAAAGATAACTGTTCAAGAATTAGTACGAGGATTTAAATAAAAATCCCGTCCAGAAATCTGTAATTATTCCGTTGGGTATTTATTGTGATTTTAATATCTGTAAAATAACATAAACTAATTGGATTAAAGTATAGTGCGACACAGTAGCTATGGTGCTAGGTCAATGTAATATTGCGCGGTGCAGTTGGAGATATGAACACTGTAGCGTTTCAGCTATACTACAGGTGGGCATGTCACAATTGTAACGAATAGTAAGGGCTGTTTCCGCGAGAGAATAGAGGCGTGTTCGATTCCCCAGCCTGTGAGTAATTAGAAGAGGCTGCTTAGCACTTATAAGCAAGTAAAGGAAAATAAATTACGTTTCGTAAGTAAGCTGATTTTGTGCACTAAGTAAAGCCACAGAAACAGTTAAACTAGATCAAAGTACTGAAGTATTAGTTTCAACTGTTTAAAGGCAAAGTGAACTTTGAGCTATATCACATTAGAATTGACAGTGAGAACTTAATGAAGCGAAAGGGAAAACAAGATAAAGGTAGTAATGAACTAAATAAAATACACTTATATGATAAATTATCAATGAATGGCATGTGAAATTTTACTCTGAACGAATTTGGTATCATAGTTTGTTGAGTAAAACGAGATACACTAACTTACTGAAGAAAAAGTGTAGTTATCTTAAAATCACATAATCTATTTCAAATAAAATTTTTGAATCTAGGGAAAATAATTACACTGGGCAACAATGAAAATATTTCGGGCTTAGAAATAGCGAATTGACATGTGTTTCCCTCTGCTAAATTAAGAACATCATAAAAATGCTAGATGATCTTTCGTTTTAAATATAAAGTGACATTTAATTTTTTAGAGTGAAGAGTTTAAATTTGGGGGAATTTTTGGGAGAGTTGGCACACCTGTCAAATAAAAAAACACAATCAGAGAGAAATTTTGGAAATTAAGTGATGCAAAAGTTAGGGAAGGCATTTTTGTCGGACCATTAATAAGAGAACTTGTAAAGGATCCTGCATTTAACCAAATTTTGGAAGGAAAAGAAAAGGAAGCTTAGGAAGCCTTTAAAGGTGTTATTCATGGATTTTTAGGCAAAAAAAGAGATGGCAACTACAAGCATTTGGTGACAGTGCTCCTGCAAACATACCGTAACCTTGGCTGCAACATGTCCCTTAAGATCCATTTTCTCCACTCCCACCTAGACTTTTTTCCTCCTAGTTGTGGAGCTGTTAGTGATGAACATGGGGAGAGGTTCCATCAGGACATTTCTGTTATGGAACAAAGATATCAGGACTGTTGGAATGAAGTAATGCTTGCGGATTACTGTAGGTCTTTGTATAGGGACTCTGCGGAACTCCGTAACAAGAGGCACGCTAAAAGACGTCGAAGTCAATAGGCCACTACATGATACTCTTCAGACAGGACTATCTGCGAAGTATATTTCCAGCAATTTATAACTCTTAGCATGTAATTACCAGTTAAAAAATCAAATGCACTTTTATTGTTGATAACATGTATGTAATTAAAATGTATCCTTTCCTCTCAATCCGTTAATATGCAATACTTTCACCTTGTATATATCATAAAAACTAGAGCTAATAAAAAATTTTCATTGTCATATTTGTATTTATCAACCCAAAATTAGCAGGAAATGCCTCATGTAGTGGTCGAAATATTCAAAATTATTTTTTGTTTCCCAGTATTTTTATTTACTCATATTTTAGAACATTGTTTACATTTAAATACTCTCACCACGCAGTTGTTTCTCACGTAACCATGGAAACAGTGTTATGAAGCACGGAAATACCCAAATTTATTGGGAAGTTGTATCATGGCAGTAGCACGTTTAAACAGATAAGCGGCGCGTTCGTCCAGCTTAAACATGGGAATCACTATTGTCAGATGACACTTTCCGAATGTTTCGACAAATTTTCTAGAAAGCTCCTAGTTTAAGGTGCGATGAGAAGAGCTCTTCTCCGAGTTTTAACGACGTTGATGACGGGCAGTGGCTGCTTTTACTGCATGGGACTAGAAACGTCTTACATCAGACTATTCAGGGAGTATGGCGTCCGAAAGAAAAGGTAACGTCATGCTTATCTCATTGCCAGACGAATAAAGTAAAGAGTTAGACAATGGTGGAACTAATTCACATTGCTGAATTGATTATTGGGTCAGAGAAGCCTTAAGCAACACTGAGCGAGATGCCTAAGTGCCCGCCTCGGTAGCTTGGTGGTAGCATGTCTGCCTCACGTTCAAGGGGTACTGAGTTCGAATCTGGGACAGGGTGAGTTAACTGGATAAGGTTCTTTCCGGGGTTTTCCCTTATACTCAAAGACGAATGTTCGGTAACTCTGAGTTCTATGGAACCTGGGCTCATCTGAGCATCATTTCACCCATTCCATTCATCGTCCAATATGACAACGTTGGAGGACGTAAAAAATAAAAGAAAAAAAGCATAAGTGAGAATTAAGTTCCATTTATATAATGAAATTCCAAATTCGGCATATAATAAACCCAGCTTTAACAATTTAACCTTTGCTGCAACTCCAGAACTTTCATGAGTGTACCTTAAACGAAAATGTGCAATGGAAATCAATATAAATTAAGCTTTTAATAAACAGTTTTGCAGGGGAGAGAAAAAGGTGATCTATAATAGTTGGGAGAAAAAAAAATATTTTATGACACATGATCAGTTATATAGTCAAATTTCTATATATCTAATATTTCATTAGAGTTGATTCAACCGGCAGGCAGAACGTTTGCGGGTTTTGAAAACATGCAACGGATGAATGAGTTTGCTGTGTAGTTACCTGCACAGTATATCGGTATTGCTTTCATTAAGTTTATTCAACTCGATAAAACAATGTCAAAGTATAATGTTATCATTTCAGCAGAGAAAACGAAAGTGATGACTTTAATTGGTAAATACCCAACACGGTCCATAATGCTCCTCAAAAACAAAATACTAGAACATGTTAAATATTTTAATTACTTAGGATGTAATATTTCCTATGAATGTGACAGATTTAAAACAAAAAATCCATAAATTCCAAAACATATGTGGTACTATAAAACGAACATTGAAAAACAAAGCAAGAAGATATACCATATTAAAGTTTTATAAAACTATGGGAGTGCCTGTTATATCTTATGGAGCCGAAATCTGGACCTTGAACGGCACTGATAAAAGAATAATTGAAACGACTGAAATGAAAGTTTTAGGTACGTAGCTGGGTACTAAAAATATTTGCTTTAAATGACAAACTCAGGGAGTACAAACTGAAATGGCAAGATCATCTCTCTCGAATGCCAGAAGATAGACTCGCCAAACAGGCCTTGCAGTATAAACCAGTTGCTATTATATATGTTGGAAGGCCACGGAGACGCTGGGAAGATCCCTTCTGAGGCTAAAGAGGCCTATCTGTCCTATCTTGAAGGTTATTGTTGATGATGATAATGATGATGATTATTTATGAAATTTATTCTTTTGGTGGTATTGACATACAGACATGTAGTTATACTACAACTGAGAAAACCACTAGAAAATCTAGTTCATTTTCTGCTAGGCGAAATTTAAGCTCTGCCTTCCAAAAGCGAAACAGATTGCCTTCCATATTGTCTTTAATTTTAATCTGATCCATACAACACAGGAAGCACAATTAGCAAAAGAAATTAATATCTAACTAATGAAGTGACTGTAAAGTTAACGGCAGTTGTTCCTCATCTTTATAAATGCATTGTTACACTATTAACTTCGTGAATTATGATTCCCAGTTGACAAACTGGAATTTGTGATAGTGCTTGATTATAACGGAAATGGAAGCTGTAAAAAGTGAGTTTTGTGCCACATGTTCGTAGATATAAAATGGACAGTTAAGAGTCAGTGGTGATATTCACCGATGTGAACTGATAAAACTTTATTGCATACAATTTAACGTGCACTCCAGGTTTTACGACATCGTTACTGACCTGTTGAACTACATCTCAGATGACATATACATTATGCTGTAAACTATATGGTAATAATATAGTTTTGATGGTAACTTAACTCTCAGGTTTCATGTGTGTGAGAGAAGGTAAATAAACATAAATAGTTTGCTTAAGAGGTCCAGTCAGCAGTACAATGTATCAGTAACGATCTCATTTGTTCTTGCATATATACAGTGTGTGCTGGTGAATGTGTGCAGTGGCAACGCCTCTCTCAAACTCAAAGTTCCAACTTTTGCCAATGTATTTTATTTCTGGATTTACCTACTTTGAACGCACAGGGAAAAATATATCACACTAGTACCTTTCTTACATCTTCCCTAAAGGTGCTCCAGGATTTTAGTTTTTAATTAATATAGGTAACATACAATTAGAATAACAGTGTATTAATCAGGATAAACTTTATAGACCTCGTTTCATTACTAGAGGCCGCAGAGTTGTGCCCTGGAATTCGATAAAAATTAGCTGAACACACGAAGGTTAGATGTACAGCACTGCCATCAAATTTGCAAATATCGAAAACCATGTACTCTGCGAACTAGTGAAGCACTACCTTTCAAGTGTATGCTGACATAAGGTCTAGGTGTGTTGTA
Source organism: Mantis religiosa (assembly GCA_030765055.1). Taxonomy (NCBI): domain Eukaryota; kingdom Metazoa; phylum Arthropoda; class Insecta; order Mantodea; family Mantidae; genus Mantis; species Mantis religiosa. The sequence continues at coordinate 115,334,737 of CM060957.1, read as the reverse complement.
CGACGTCCTCATTTTTCGGCGACCTTTTATGGATTTATAGACAGGATACCGAAGTCATATATAAACAGAGCAACAAAAGAGGAATTTTCTCATCTCCTTCTCTTCCTCTGAAAGTATCGACCTGAAATTTTGTATGAATCATTTCTGAAAAATTAAAATATATAACCCGTTAAATATGCATTAATATGCGCTATAAATGTTCAGTAATAAACTCCTTACAATATGGAACAAATTTCTTACATGCATTGGAATAAAATCAAGGAATAGAACGGCAGTATGCAGAAATCTGAGCTCTACATATTACATAAATGGATATAAAACCTGTGGCTGGTTAACACCTAGTTACAAAAGCGGAGGTAGAGTGACGAAGCTCAAAGAGCATGAACTTACGAAATTTAGAATAGCAGAGAGTTAAAACCTAATTTTGTAGCATGCTAACTACAATATTTTGTTTACCTTCAGTGCATTTAATTAATATTTTAATGTAACTTATTTGTTGCAGAAACAATAAAATATAGACGACTACATTAAAGTGTATTTTATGTTTCATTGAACCTTGTACTTCAGGTCTGATAGGGTGCTTTTATTTCAAGAGCATGCTTTGTATTTTGTTAAAATATATAGGTGGAGTAAAAACTTGTTGCTAGTAACAATGAGCTATTTTGGACTGGATTAGATTATGTTACGAAGGGGATTGCGCACTGTGACCGCTCTAGTTCTACTGCACCTATACCCCAAGCAGGGCATCACCGGGAGGAAGGATAGTGTGAGAGGGTGGCCTATCCAAGGAGGCACGGCAATGCAGAGGGCAGGGTCCCTAGATTTTTTATCGGTGGGAAATTCCCGTGCAGGTCAGTTCAACTGGTAATCCAACCACCGTAGCTCTGAAACGTGCCATCAGGCCAGCCCGGAGACCGGAGACCCTCCCAGCGGAGGAGGAAGTGTTTACAAGACCATATTATCGCGAGACTCCCTTTACGTGGCAAGAGAGACAGAAAGAGAGCGAGAAGCGGGTAGTGAGGGAGACGGATAGCGCTAAGCCACGCCTACCGCTAATGCGTAGCGCTAATGACGTGCCGAGTAGAGACGGGTAGGGGACAGAAGTAACCAGAAGTCACTGGTTTCCCCTTCTCCGCCTGACTGGAAAGACCGTGAAGCTCTCGTATGACTTCGCCCGAGGTGCAGAAGCTTCCAGAGCAGCTGACCCACGTATAAATAGGAGTGCATGCAGACGAGAGTCAGTTTTTACGGTGAGGAGCCGGGATAGTGAGAGTAGTATGGACCTACGGCAGAAGAACTGGAAAGTTGTAAAGTGGTGGTAAACAGTTGTAAGCAGAGACATATTGTGAGTTGTAGTTGAAACTGTTGCCTTGAAAGTGAACCTTAGAGTACTGTATTTGTATTTTACGTAATACTGCTACTGTGAGTGTATTTATACGGAAATAAAGAACATTTTGAATTCGTGCAACTTGGACTTTAGTTCTTCGAACCCACAAAGTCACAATATCATCCTGTGCCACAGCGCTAGGACTCCCTCCAACATTTCTTACCCTGAAAGAGGTCAGCAGATGCGAGGTGATCTGAAATGATAATGGAAATTGAAATGGCAGTACAGATTTTTTTATTGTAGTAGACAAATAAATTTAACAAACCCTACACTATTCTTTTAAGTAAATGATACCACCTCTTGTTAGTTGTCTTTTTGATATAAGCTTACTACTGTCAGTACATTGTGGTGATATAAAATATGAAATTTGTTATATAACTTACAAAACTGTTGGAATTTCAGAGCAATCGGTAATGAGCACTAATGTTAGGGAATGTTTGGAAATCTTTGTTCAACAGAGTGATTGAAATGTGGGATATTGGTGACAAATAACTCTAAGGAATCGTCTCTGGCACAAAACCTATCCCTAAATATCTAGCCGCTCACTTATCTCCTCACCGACATGTACACGAAAATCATGTGATTCTGTCACAAGTAGGTACCGCATTTCCCTGTAGGCAGGTTTGAAAAAAATATTCTAATTTACATCAGTAGTATTAAACATCGATTACACATTAGCTATCTGCCCGCCTCGGTAACGTATATGGTAGAATGTGTGCCTCACTTTCAAGAGTTCCCGAGTTCGAATCTTGGTCAAGGTGAATTACCTGGATAAGGTTTTTCCGGGGTTTTCCCTAATCTTGAAAGACGAATGTCGGATAACTCTAGGTTCTATGGACCCCAGACGCATTGAGCATCATTTCACCCATTTAATTCATCGTCCGATATAACTAAATGTTGGAGGACCTAAATTACACACACACACACACACACACACACACACACACACACACACACACACACACAAACACACACAAACATACACACACACACAAAGTATAAAAATATGCCCTGTTATAGAATGTATCCATGGCTCACTATTGTCGCGGGAAATTTATCGAGATTTCATTTTGAAAAATTGGCTTAGGCCCCTCTTCCACTTAAGGATCAGCTACATTGGACGGAATAACAAACTGCCGTACACCAAGAGTAGTATCTTTGCGCAAGATCACAACAAACATAACTTACAGCTAAGATTTCAACTAGCGAAAACAATATCGGTCGCAGTTAGTTTAATTCTTTTTCCCATGATGGCTGCGTGCCAGGTTCCTTGTTAACTGGAGAAGATTGCCAGCTATATGAACCTTGATATTTGGGTAGGGAAAAGGGGACGCGAATTGTACTCGTACAATCTTGAAAAGGAGATGCACAGCAGGTCAGAGCTAAAGGAAGAGACAAGAGGGCGGTTAATGAAGGGGTAGTTCTTATACCTATTTTGTAAATAATATGGTATGTGGGTTTTTTCGTCCTTTTATATTTCTTGATTTTGCTGTTGGTTTCTGTCTCTTTTAAACATATATAAAGAATGCGTAATTTATTGGCCCGATTGTGATGATAATGAAACTGCTGCGTCAGTAGTTCCTATTCTATTAACCCCGAATAGGACGGTTGCCTCTTCCGCCAGTTTCACCGTCCTGAAACCACTCTTCTGTTCCTTCAAAGTCGTTGAGGACCTCACCGTCTCCCTGAGATGGTATTACAGCCGGGTCAACTATACTATATTTCATAAACAGGTGTTTACTCCTCCGGCATTCGATCTTTGTCCTCAACTGTGAAAGGCTGAGCCTGACTTCCAAACATAGGACCAGGTTAGTGGGGTAACTGGCCTAGTGCTAATGCAAAAACATTTCAATTCCATTTGCGACTGCAAGGCCTACTCAGTCTGCGTTGCGCCTTTGCCGCTCCACGCTCTCGAGGCAAATAACACTGGACAACAATGAAAATGTTTCGGGCTTAAAATAGTGACTTTACATGTATTTCCATCTGCTGAATTAAAAACTCACCATAAAAACGATAAATGATCTCTTGTTATGAAGATAAAGTGACATTTCATATCTTAGAGTGAAGATTTAAATTTGGAGGAATTTTTTGGGAGTTGGCACACTTATCAAAAAAACAAAACAAAATCAGAGAGAAATTTTGGAAATTAAGTGATGCAAATGTTAAGAAAAGCACTTTTGTTGGACCACAAATAAGAGAACTTGTAAAGGATCCTGCATTTTACCAAATTTTGGAGGGGAAAGAAAAGGAAGCGTGGGAAGACTTCAAGGGCGTTGTTCGTGGATTTTTAGGCAACAAAAAGATGACAAATACAAGCATTTGATCACAGTGCTCCTGCAACATGTCCCTTAAGATCCATTTTCTACACTCCCACCTAGACTTTTCCCGTCCTAGTTGTTGAGCTGTTAGTGATGAATATGCGGAGAGAATCCATCAGGATACTTCTGTTATTGAACAAAGATATCAGGGCCGTTGGAATGAAGTAATGCTTGCGGATTACTGTTGGTCTTTGTATAGGGATTCTGCGGAACTCCAGCACGACGAAGTCAATAGGCTACCACATGATTCTCTTCAGACATGACTATCTGCGAAGTACTTTTCCAGCAATTTAGACCTCTTAGCATGTAACTATAACTTAAAAAAACAAATGTACTTTCATTGCGGTTAGCATGTATGCAATTAAAATGTATCCTTTTCTCTCAATCCGTTAATATGTAATACTTCCACCTTGTGTATATCATAGAAACTAGAGGTAATAAAATCTTTTCATTGTCGTATTTGTTTTTCTCAACCTAAAATTAGTAGGAATTGCCTCCTGAAGTGCTCGAAACATTCAATAATTACTTTTTGTTGCCCAGTGATAATTAGACATGGCTTGCCTATTCCACGGATACTTGGAGATACCAACCAATCTGAAAACATATCATTCTTAAAACAATATAAGCTAACAAATGGTGAAAAATTAATTTAGTATTGTTCAGTACACTGTTCTCAACCATACAAATAGCTACATTTATATTCCTAATAGCCTAAATGTGCGAGTAGGCTTGAACATGTTGAATTTTGTTCAAATTTATGAAGGGTGAGAGCTATGAACAAGTTTACGATCATGTATATCATTATTGTTATTATATTTATTGTTATTGCTATATATTATCATCATCATCAATTTAGTACACTTTGAAGTGATACTCAAAAAATTCTCGTAAGTACGTACTGCTTACCTAAGGAATACAAGTAGTATTTGACTTGAATAAACCTGGAGCAATTTTTATTTCGTCATGAATATACTTGCATTCCAGAAGAGATGAAGAGAGTTACAAGATAGTTCTGCACTCTCTATTTGCATAATGGGTATATTACGTTGTGAGGGGCTTCTCTTCACCTTGGGAAGGAGAAGCAAGTGTGGGAGATGCGTAGATATGAGGTGTCTCTTTCTCAGGATTTGTTGCTCCGTTGTGTAATGAAGGAGGCCGATTATGCCTGCATAACTGTATTCATACGCATTTACTTTCATTAATCGGCCTTTCTTTGTAGGCTAAATCCCCATCACATAAAATTTTCTCTTCGTGTTTTTATTTTGCGATAATGACATTATAGGCCTTCAAATGTTAAATATTAATCTAGAATATTCATATATTATTTTGTGAATTAGCTTACGTGGCTTCACATAATCTCAAACTTTAAGTCCGTCCCCACACTTCCAAATTGTGAATGACTTTGCAGGTCTGTGTGAAATATCACTATGTACCTTTTACGTCTCTTATTCCCTTTCAAGAAGGTTTACCCAACTCCTGTTTATGTAATTTATTCAATATAAATGCGATTTCTCATTGCTGGATTAATATTTCTAATAATCCTTCACATATTTTTATGAGAAATAATACATCAAGTAACATATCTCATTTGAACATTAATTTTACCTACAATCCGAGATTCAGCTTTTTAATCATAATTGTAGAAATGTAAAGATTCCTCTGTCGGCAAACTGTTGCCTTACAAAACATTGTTACTCTTGTGTATTTAGAACGCGCGCTTCGCCAGCGAATTTATATTGCGTCTGTTCTTATATAATATATTTCCACACATACTTCTAAAATGAATAAGTAATCGACACACATAGGTATATGTTATTGTCTCTTACAACAACTTGATTCCGTGAATATTGCATATTTCAGCTTACGGTTTTCTAACCATTTCAGGATATACATAAAACGAATTGGATTATTATCTAGGTTGTAGATATAACTGATAAATAAATGCAAGCTGCATTTGCCAAATATTTTACGAATGATTTCACTATCTCTACAGCGCTATCTATATAGTATCATTCGTAGCATCAAAGCAAACATCTTGTTTCCAAAATACGACCTGAGATTTTCTCGGGAAGCAAACCAGGTGAAAAGTCGATTTGAATCGTGTTTCCAATTTTCTTTCCGCATTGCAAGGCGGTCTAGGGTACACTCCTTTATTAAATAAGTATGGAAATACGGGCAGATGCTTTTAAGAATATCCGGCTGTATATTTGTTCTTCAAGCTGCAAATGTTGTTTGATATCAGTATCTGATTAATATTTACAATAAGTTTATCTAGGCGTATTTCAAAACCTACTTATAAATTTTGAAGTAGCAAACAATATGTTGTTACTGTAAAGGACGGCGTTTATATAGAATATTTAACATGATAATATAGTTAATATATTTACGTGCTAAAATAAATATGCTGCTTAATTATTTAAATACCTGTTAAGTGTTTTTGATTCGCAATGCACGTTATGTAATATTTATATGAATTATTAAACATAGCAGATGAACTGTGCCACAACACAAAAAATTTAGGTATAATCCCTTCAAAAACCTAATTTATTTCACTTAAACAAACATTAATTGTATTATTTATGTAAATAAAATATATTTCAGATTCATTTCGATAACTTTTCATTTTATACAACAGAGAAAATATTACATTTCTTGAAAATTACAGTACCAATTATGCAAACCAATTTGCATGACTCTAAACAAAGCTTGTTCTTGGAATTAAGACACGTTTCCTGTCATATGACATGCAATGTCTCTATTCTTTGACTTCACTTGATTGTTAAAAAAAAAAAAAAGAAAGAGATGCGGAGCCTCAATTCATGTTCTAGCAGGCGTGCAGTTGTGCAACGACACCATCTTCCTGGAAATATTTGGTAGAGTTATAACTTTGCAGAGTTATAACGAGAATATTAAAAAATAAATGAATAGCATAGCAACTGATATATTACATTACATCTTGGTAGTATACATCACAGATTGGCAGTTTGTCGTCTTGGAGAGTTCATTTGATGGGATATAACTAAACCCCGAAGGTATGTGCGCTCGCATGCCATAAAGGTTAGCTGGGCAACATAAAGTACAAGAGCGGAACAAATATGAACGGGAATTATTTTTTTGAAATTTATTATAACAACAATAAAGAATGCTGGTATAGAGATTACTTTTATACATTGTATCCTGCCTTCGTCGCAAGTTCTTTATGCCATCCTTAAAAAAATAAGGACGCATGCCAGCCGGTTGCCCACGAACTCTGCTACACTTGCGTCATCATAAAACCACTGTTCTCCTAGGTCTAGTTTGAGTGGTCCAAACAAATGGTAGTTGCAGGGCGGAAAATCTGGACCGTAAGGATGGTGTTACAGAGGTGTCCAATTCATTTTCTCTAGCTTTCTTCGTGTTAAAGTGGCAGTATGTTGTCCCGAATAGTCGTAGAGAAGATTGGCGTTTCGTATCAGCGTCGCTTGTTGCGATATGCAGCTTTTGCTGAATCCAAAATGCGACAGCAATAGGCTGCATTGATTGTCCTTCGTTCGTGAAGAGAATCCACCAACAAAACTCCTGCGGAGTCCCAAGAAACTGTTGTAAGCGTAGTACCAGCAGATAGGCATGCTTTGACCTTGATCGGACCTGCTACGTTTCCTCGCTGCAACTCCATGCTTGCTTTGACTCTGGGGTGTAAATGCACCCATCATTTTCATCACAAATTACAAGGTGACACACGAAATCTTCTACATCCTCCTCGTAGCGATGCAGGTATCTCTGACAAATATTCTGGCATAACGCGTCTTGTTCCTGTTTGAGGGACGAGGAACCTACCTGGCAGTCAATTTTCTGTAATGGAGTTTATCTCAGATAATTGTTTGAACACTTCCGTAACTTATTCCTAGGGAAAAACAATTTAGGATATTTTTATGTGGCGATATTCTTCAATAATATCAGGAATGACAGCAATTCTGTCTACAGTAATGCTTATCCGCGGTCTCTTCCTATGAGGTTCCTTTTCCGGAGCTTCTCTTTCACCACAATATTTTTAGCGCACTCTTCCACTCTAGTCTTCGAAAGTGTTTTCTTCCCAAATTGTGCATGGAGCTGTCTCAAATTTTCCTAAGGTTTGGTGCCCCTTTTTACAAGAAATAAGATGATACGTTGTGCAACCAACGTGTGCACCCCTTGCTCATTCATGGCGTACTGATGCAACCCTGTTCTCCGCGGTGCGCACGCGCGCAGTACCCCTCTCGAGATAATACCAGCAACATACTGACAGTCTCTCCTCAAAATTATTACCAGCAGCTGCTTTAAACTAAAATCCCGCTTGTTTGATCAGCCCTCGTTTGAATGTACAGCAGAAACAAGCAATGTGCAAATTTCGAAAACAACGCAGTACTCCACGAACTAGTGAAGCATTGCCTTTCAAGTGTATGAAGACTCATGGTCAAGCTGTAGTATAGCGCGACTATTGTTTCCTCTCGCTTTGAGGCGGTTGTCATGCGCAGACTGTACCAACTTACAGTTGTTTACATGGCAACCGATAACAGTACAGTACATGTGCAGTAGACATGGAAAAACATCTCCCGCCTTTAGATATAATTCTCAAGAAGGAATGCCTTTTTCTCTGTTGGATATAAATAGTGTATTCCATTTTAAAATGCGTCTGATTTAAGCCATTACATATGTTCAATACAATAACATGTGTGTTCTCCACATAAGAAAGATTTTTACTAAAGTGTTTGCCAACTTTTTTATATTGACATTTCAGTCTAATACATTACTATACTCTGCAAATAAATGCTTGGTTAAAGTTAGATCTATCTCGGAAATTAATTATTCTTTCACACTGGCCGTGTGTAGGCTAAATTGTGGAAACGTAGAGTCAGATTGAAAAATTCAATGCCATAGCCGGGATTTGAACCACGGATCTTCTGGTTTCCGTCCAGCCGCACTACCATTGTGCTACTATGGCCAACGTGCCGATATGACATTAAATTCTCCAACTGACTCTATCTCACTCCTACAGGCTACAGCAGGTGAGCAGGTAACTCGACATCAGCCAATGAAGCATGTGATGGTAGAAGGTATGGTGAGACACGGTGAGTATTGAGCTGTTTATAGTTACGATGGCAGACTAATTAAAAAATAGATTATAGGTCTGAGAGGCAGGTATGAGATGAGGAATTACAGAGGTTGACAGACAGAAATGCTTTGAAAATTGCATTTCATGGCAAACCTCACTTTAGAATGAGGGCTACTGCATAGCGTACCAAGGCCTGAATAAAAATAGTTTTACTCTAATTTTATCATTCACTTCATGGCGAATACTAATGTGCATAACTTGTGCATCAAAAGATTAAAGAACACAAGCAATTGGAGGGAAGAGGTAGGAGCAGTTATGGAAAAAATAGGAATGGGAGATATATGGAGATTAGAAGAGAGGAATGCAAGCGATGTGGGTGAATTGGTAAAATACAGAATAGAAGATAGGAAAGACAAGAAATATGGGGATGTCTAGAAAATATGAAATCATTACAATTTTATAAATAAATAAGAGAAACTGGGAACGAGAAGTATACGTAGATTACTGTAATAGGCAAGAGAGAACACGGGCTAGCTTGGATGAGAACAGGAAAAATATTCCTAAGAAGGAAAAGTGGTAGGGAAAAGGGAATTTGTGAATTGTGTGGTGGAGAAGAAAGCATAGAACACAATGTAACAGAATTCAAGGAGTTAAGATATGGACAAAAACGTTTGGGAGGAAAAATGGGGAATAAGTAGAGAAGAATACAGTAGCTATAAGAATGTTAACAGAAAAGGAGGAAAGAAGTATTAGTGAGCTCTTACAGAAAGAAAACGAAAAATGGACATGAAAGGTAAAGAATATAAGAAAGGAAGTGAGGGGGGAATGGGACTAATTAAATAACAAGGAGGCATGGAGGTAAAGAGTTACTTGGCAGAGCAAAAGACCATCGTGTCGTGTAAGCCAAGGTAGCAACAAGGTAATAGATGAACTAGTGTGGGATATATAAACAGTTATAAGAAATAATGCAAAAGATTGTAAAAAAGAAATTGCACGTATAAATTATTCATTCATTCGTTCGTTCATTCATTCGTCCATTCATTTATTCGTTCATTCCTTCGGCCATTCGGTCATTCGTTCATTCATAATGGAGCGCGGTTGTGTATGCTAACCCAGGCTCTGTCAGCGTGACACTATATTTGGACGTAATTCTAGCTACTGCATTAGCATAGTACTTTCAATGCCCCAAAATATGGCGAAAATGCTTAACATTACTACTTATACTTTGTATTTTCATGTGATATTGGTTTTAATTAGCCTTGGTTTTAATTAGTTCATCGCATTGTTTTTGAGTTCTGAATTGTTTTCCAGGTCATTTACTTACGAAACGAATACCTACAGGAAGTTCCAAAGGTTTGGTTATCCTTACGGAATAAATAACATTTAGATATGTGACAGTATATCACCGTCCGGTGCGTTGGATCCGAGATATTTAAACGTATATAAGATGAATTGATTAGCATGAATCTACCAGAAAATGGTTGAATTACACTACAATGATTCAACACATTGTGAGAGGAGAATATAGTCAGTTATCCGGCTGAAAAAAGCTCCAATACTTATTTTTGTTATTATGATTTGACTTTTTTCATATTGATTCAGTTCATTATACAGCTTCCACTTTTAACTTTAGAATATACAGTAGCAGTTATCCACTCCTATGCTTTTGGAGTTCATTCCAACAAAATTGTTTTTAGTAGCAGAAGTATTTTCACAGTGATATTGTAACATGTCGGTTTTGGGGGGTTGATAGGAATTGCGAGAGATGCAAAGGTACAGGGTTTGGAACCCGGTACCGAGCTCATATGCTACATGACAGAACTACCAGGTGTTGTAGGGGTTTAAGAGGTAAGGGGTTTTAACATTTAACCGCATGTAACTGGGACCGTAGCTATGGATAAGGTAGAGCAGAACAAACCATCTAATTCAAAATGAACTGAGTAATTGTATTTCAGAGATGCCTAGCGTTTCTACAGGGCACTCGCTGGATCTGGACGAGATCAGGGGCTCTTTAGTAACATTTAAATACATAATAACATAATGCAACTATACCTTTAAGGATGCATTGTTTGTATGACTGAACCTTGTGCGACTGGCAAGAGATGTAGAGCCTGGTGCTCCCTGTTAGCGATCTTACTCGTAGCAGCACTTCAAAATAAACTCTTGTTGATCTTTACAGAGACCATCAGCAAGTCCCCTCTCAAATCTATCTGTCAAGTCCCCGCGGGTGCTAACTCAACCAAGCTTAAATAGGGGTCCTACTCAAAAGCCAACTCAGCGATTCCCACGCTAACTGTTCATTTCCTCCCAACTATTGCACCATAATGTGCAATCATTGTTTACATCATTGAGAACATATTTAGACCTGCTACTGGCCACCTAAGCATTACCCCGCCTCGGTAGCGTAGATGGTAGCATGTCTGCCTCACGTTCAAGAGGTCCCGAGTTCGAATCTCGGTCAGGGTGAGTTACATGGATAAGGTTTTTCCGGGGTTTTCCCTTATCCTAAAAGACGAATGTCATGTAACTCTAAGCTCTATGGACCCTGGGCTCATTTGAGCATCATTTCACCCATTCCATTCACCATCCGATATGACTTAACGTTGGAGGACGTAAATTACAAAGAAAAAAAAACCTAAGCATTATTTCCCTTGATCAGCAGGATGTGCGATTCATTGTTGACAGCATGGAGAACAAGTTGAGAGCTTTTACTAACCTGAGCATTATTTCATACACCTGAGCATTATTTCTCTTGATCAGTGGGATGCTTTGCCCAAACTCAAGGCACCGGAAATAAATGTTACATAATAATTCTTATAGTAACTTCCAGATCTTGCTGAGCCTATACACGCAACAATATGTATTCGACTGTTCGTGCAGACACGGCCAACTTCGGGCGGATGAATAGTATTACATTTTCTAGGAGAAAAAATGAGGTGGACGATAAAAAACCACAGTATTAATGAATTGCATGTATGGCTCTTCTTAGTAATATATTTCAAGAGAGGATTGCTTCAATAATAATTTTTGAACTTGATATTTTGAAACTTTCGCTAGATACACAGATTTGCGCAGGAATTTGACAACGTGAAATAAATTCTAACCTCAATTCAGTTTATGGCTGCACTGAAATTCATCTGGTATTTTGCAACTCTTGGTGAAATTACAGTGAGCAAGAGACTGAAAGCTTCCAATGCCCTTAGAAAATACTTGAAGTCATTATATGTTCTATTTCAATTCACGAAACGAGCTGTTTACTTATTGCGATTGCTTAGAAACAAAGGAACGTATTGTAAACACAAAGAAGGTGTCCTGCAATTATATTAGGGAGATCAACAAGAGCATTATTTGAAATTTTAATTAGTGGATGTGTTTTCATAATCGGAATCCACGTGGATATAGAAGTTAACAAACGCAATGTGCTTTCTCTTTGCCTCACTGGTTAATGCAATGGAGATGGAATGTTAATGGGAATTCCGGCTACATATATAACATCCTTCGGGCTTTTAAAGCTGTTTAGGTCTGATGTTGAGTGTTCTGTATTTATTGCTGGCGATTCGCCTTTAGAAGTTTACACGTCGGGAGGTCCTGGTTTCGATCTCCTTTGTATACGCACCCTGCATTAGGTTTTCATTGTTTCTCCTTTTCAATCAGGCAAATGCGGGAAAGCTTACTTCTAATCAACAATTTTTCAATCTTTTTCTTCATTACCTTTTCATCCTTCTTTCTCGTGGAGCATGGCAGCGTTGGACAGATGGCGCGGGTACTTCCGCATTGTATATAGTGTTCTCTGAGCAGGACGCTTTTCTGTTGTCGTTGCCCTCATGTGAGGAGGACGTCGTCTACACCAGATCTGTAGTGACTGTAGGCAGGACAAACGCTCGCCGCACTTGTAAGAGACTTTCGAACGCCTCTCTACGGCTCTTAGTCCTCTGGCGGCTCCCTCTGTTCTTCCTGTTCTGGTTCTGTTAACAGCAACAGATCTACTGCAGGTCGCACTGCGCGAGACTCCCCCTTTACCTCTGGCATTTGAACCCGTCATCTCCAGCCACAACTACCTGAAACACAGCATTGTTCTGCAGTAAAGCTTACTCGTGTTGGCAATTCCGCTTCTAAACACGTTATAAAGCAGAAATAAATTCCCAGTTACGTCGAAAGACATATTCTTTGCGGGTTTTATAAATTGCAGATATGTTTTACGTGTCATTAATTCCGTTTTCAACAGTTTAAGCCGTACGCTCAACTTTAAATTTAGTCGCTGTCGCAGTAAAGGGAGGACTTGGTGCGGTGCCAGCAGTTAGCTTGGTTTTGCAGCACTCAGCAGGTTGATCGTTAGTGGTGGAACTCAAGTCTAATTTGTTCCTGTATCCTGCGCTGCAACTTGTGCTGTCCCAGGAATACGTAATTTGTGAAGTAGTCATGCTGCGGAGGCAAGAATCACAGTACCACTACATATATCTACTTCTAGAAAACCAAGATAGTTCTTCGCAATTCTTTATCAATTTGTTCACTTCTCTGGAAAACAGAAGGAGCGTTCATCTAGTGTACGTTACATTACTAAGCGAATAAAATTACATTTCAGTTTCCACTACTGCCTACAATAAGTGGGAGAAGTTTGGCATTCCATCCAAGAATTGCTTATCAAAATTTCGCAGGAGATACTTATCTGACGTTCTGGAAAACCTTCCCCAAGAAAGAAAGAATGAAAGACTAAGCGTTGGAGTGTTTCAGTAAGGAAATAATTAAGAAACCTTTTACTCTTGTAGCACATACATGGAGATAAGGAAGGTCTTGCATTCCACTCAATTTCAGTACCGAATAAAACAAAACCAATTTTAGAAAGAAAAAAATATGTTTTTGTGAAATTCCTTTAAGTGCCAAACAAGCTATTTAAATCCAGCATTCTTCCAGGAATGCGACATAAATATTTTCAATAAAATTCTCCGATTCCGTACTTTGCTTTACCTGGAATATGTTTAGAAAATTTTATTTCCTTTTAAATTCCTCTAACGATTTTGATAGAAGTACTATATGTTACACAAATTTTCAGGACAAATGAAATGTATATCTTGAATTTTTTGGGAATTTACTTAGAGTTTTTTCGTCATTTTGGATGACTTCTACATTTGGTTAAGCCTAAGAGATGCATAAAATGTTACTGCTCAAAATTGTCTGTTTATATATAGTGTGGAGAAAACTTTGTAATTTGTTTGCATTTTCTAATACTTATGTTTCTCAGATACAATTATGCTGTGCGCTTCATTATTTCTTAAACATCCAAAGAGAATGAAAACACAAGGCATCACATAGCAACTGAGACTGAAACTATTGCCAACTAGAGCTTAGTGCCTAATATAGGTACAAATATTCATTGAAACTACAAGTAATCCTCGGTCTACCACAATGATATGTAGTGGGACTATCCCTGAGAACGTTTATCTCGATTTACAGTAAACAGACGAGTAAACAGAAGTTAATAATGATGATGATGATAATGATGATAATAATAGTGACAATGAAGGTGATGATTATTAATAATTCATAATAATAAATTTGTATAACAGGTAAGATAAAGTAAATATATGGAAACTCTTATTGTTAAAGTTAATCGATATAAATTAATCATTTCTTCACACTAGCCGTATATAGGCTGTTTTTCATAGATAGTCAACATGAAAAATTCAATGCGACGACCGAGATTTGAACTACGTATATCCTGGTTTCCGTCCAGTCGCCCTTACCCATTGAGCTACCATGGCCAACGTGCCGTCATGACATTCAAATCCGGCCGTTGCATTGCATTTTTCATGTTGACTCTATCAGAAAACTTAATCTATATATGGGTAGTGTGAAGAAATGATTAATTTCCACGAATTAACTTAAATAATAAGAGTTTAAATGATGAAGCCTGGGATTTAAGTACTTATGATAGTAAGTCGCCACTAACGGTTTATTCGGATACGAAAGCCCCTAGTGTTTTACCGGGGAAATATATGGGTCAGTTGGAGAATTTAGTGTCAAGAGGACACGTTGGCTATGGTGGCTCAATGGGTAGGTGCGACTGGACGGAAACCAGGAGATCGGAAACCAGGAGATCCGTGTTTCAAATCCCGGCCGTGGCATTGAAATTTTCAAACTGACTCTATCTCTATGGAAACTCGTTCGTCAGTTTATATACAAATAACGTAATGTGTTTATTCTTTGATAAAGGTAAATAGTACTCAAATTGTACAGTAACATTGTCTAGATCCAATGACGTTGGAGGACTGAATTATATACACAAATATCCTAGTCAAGTTTGAAGTAGATGGGACGGTCCAAGGTTGCTAAAAGTGCTTGATTTAATTTTACAGACTTTTGCATGAAAAAAATCGTTGGAATTTTACGATTACTCTTATAAAATAGGGATATTTAAGGCATTCAGCTCAAAGAAAAGTGTATTTATAATTTCGTTACTGAAAAATATTGTTACAAGAATGTATAGGTATATCTTTTTGAAACACTCTATATATTGACGTTTGTCTGATTACTCTGTGGAAATCTCTTTATGTAAATTGTATGTGTTTGATTTCCGATAGCTTGTAAATAATAAATACACTTAACAGCAGACAACTGTATTGATTATTAATACCACTATTCATGTCATAACTTGTATTAGTCAGTTGTTTTGGGAATATTCCCGTATGTCTCTTTGGGGATACTTCCCTTTAACGAGATTTATGTGCGTCATATCTTTAGGCTTAAAAGCTTGCTATATTTATTTTATATGTATGGAAAGAGCTCGTAGCCAGGACGATGTCTTTGAATTATCGTTTCAAGGTTGTGTGTAACTAATCAGTAATTATAAGTATGTAACTTGGGATCATGCGGTGCAAACTATATTGCGAGTTCGATATAAAAATCTTAAAATGCTTTTATGAGAGCATAACTCTCCCTAGCCATTAAATTTATCATTGCATTAACGCCGCCTTGATCCAACATTCCATAAATCTTCCTAAGTGGCCAGCGACGTGTGCACCCAGAATATCTTTAAATATTTAGCATTTTTCTAAATGCGTCCGCATCATGAAGGTATTATAGAGCTACAGAATTTTATATTTTCTGGTTTCTTGGCTCAATCACTCATGTCTGGTTTACTGAGCAAGGTTTAAAGCAAAATCACTGATTTTCCTTTCCTTGGTGAAAAGGAAACCAAAGTATTTTTGATACTATATGCAAACTGTGAAGATATAACTTGCTCTTTCTTGTTGACAGAAGAGCTGGAAATTTATCTTTGTTTTTTCTTATGGTCCCTACAATTGTGAGATTGTACAGACATGTGCAAATTATTAGACTCATGTTTTTATTTTTACTTTGCTTCAGTTTAACATTCAAAATAATAGTTATTTACCACCGTAACATACTTCAATTTGTCGTAATTCTTTTCCTTGCTATATAATGAAGCATATTCAATGAAATTTCTCTCTTAATAATAGCTGCGGAATTTTTCTTTTACCATTGTAATATGGTGGTAGCTCTGAATTAAGAGCAGCCATTTTCTTCGTGTCTGCTTATCCAACTGTTTGATGATATTGCTTTAAATTGGTGAATATAGTAACTGAAGATTATTAATATTTGCCTTTATTGTGTTTTATGGCTAATATATACTCAGTATTTATTATTAATTGATCTCAAGCCAGGTAAAATCGTGTATCTTAGCCTTAGCATTCACATTGTTTCAAAAGTGAGGTTATGTGTAAAACTGCTGACTTATCACCAAGAAAGTAGCTGTAACTGAGAGTCTTTTGAAGGAAACCCTTTATTTGCAACGTGAAATAGCTAAGCAATTGTGCATTTCACAAAATTCTGTTAGTCGCATTAATCAAGCCTTAACATTCGGTGAGACGTTGGCCTCACAAAGGGATGGAAAATGTCGAAGGAAAAGAAAGCTATCACCAAGGATGCAAAGAAAACTTGTGCAGGTGGCGAAACATAATAGAAGAGCAACCAGCATTGACCTCAGTAATCAACTAAAGCAGTACGGTACAGAAATATCAGCCTCAGTATTTCGCAGAAGATTATGTGAAGCAGGTTTACCAGCAAGCAGGCCTCGTAAAAAGGCTAAACTGACACCTGCAATGGTAATAAATAAATAAATAAATAAATAAATAAATAAATAAATAAATAAATAAATAAATAAATAAATAAATAAATAAATAAATAAATAAATAAATAGATAGATAGATAGATAGATAGATAGATAGATAGATAGATAGATAGATAGATAGATAGATAGATAGATAGATAGATAGATAGATAGATAGATAGATAGATAGATAGATAGATAGATAGATAGATAGATAGATAGATAGATAGATAGATAGATAGATAGATAGATAGATAGATAGATAGATAGATAGATAGATAGATAGATAGATAGATAGATAGATAGATAGATAGATAGATAGATAGATAGATAGATAGATAGATAGATAGATAGATAGATAGATAGATAGATAGATAGATAGATAGATAGATAGATAGATAGATAGATAGATAGATAGATAGATAGATAGATAGATAGATAGATAGATAGATAGATAGATAGATAGATAGATAGATAGATAGATAGATAGATAGATAGATAGATAGATAGATAGATAGATAGATAGATAGATAGATAGATAGATAGATAGATAGATAGATAGATAGATAGATAGATAGATAGATAGATAGATAGATAGATAGATAGATAGATAGATAGATAGATAGATAGATAGATAGATAGATAGATAGATAGATAGATAGATAGATAGATAGATAGATAGATAGATAGATAGATAGATAGATAGATAGATAGATAGATAGATAGATAGATAGATAGATAGATAGATAGATAGATAGATAGATAGATAGATAGATAGATAGATAGATAGATAGATAGATAGATAGATAGATAGATAGATAGATAGATAGATAGATAGATAGATAGATAGATAGATAGATAGATAGATAGATAGATAGATAGATAGATAGATAGATAGATAGATAGATAGATAGATAGATAGATAGATAGATAGATAGATAGATAGATAGATAGATAGATAGATAGATAGATAGATAGATAGATAGATAGATAGATAGATAGATAGATAGATAGATAGATAGATAGATAGATAGATAGATAGATAGATAGATAGATAGATAGATAGATAGATAGATAGATAGATAGATAGATAGATAGATAGATAGATAGATAGATAGATAGATAGATAGATAGATAGATAGATAGATAGATAGATAGATAGATAGATAGATAGATAGATAGATAGATAGATAGATAGATAGATAGATAGATAGATAGATAGATAGATAGATAGATAGATAGATAGATAGATAGATAGATAGATAGATAGATAGATAGATAGATAGATAGATAGATAGATAGATAGATAGATAGATAGATAGATAGATAGATAGATAGATAGATAGATAGATAGATAGATAGATAGATAGATAGATAGATAGATAGATAGATAGATAGATAGATAGATAGATAGATAGATAGATAGATAGATAGATAGATAGATAGATAGATAGATAGATAGATAGATAGATAGATAGATAGATAGATAGATAGATAGATAGATAGATAGATAGATAGATAGATAGATAGATAGATAGATAGATAGATAGATAGATAGATAGATAGATAGATAGATAGATAGATAGATAGATAGATAGATAGATAGATAGATAGATAGATAGATAGATAGATAGATAGATAGATAGATAGATAGATAGATAGATAGATAGATAGATAGATAGATAGATAGATAGATAGATAGATAGATAGATAGATAGATAGATAGATAGATAGATAGATAGATAGATAGATAGATAGATAGATAGATAGATAGATAGATAGATAGATAGATAGATAGATAGATAGATAGATAGATAGATAGATAGATAGATAGATAGATAGATAGATAGATAGATAGATAGATAGATAGATAGATAGATAGATAGATAGATAGATAGATAGATAGATAGATAGATAGATAGATAGATAGATAGATAGATAGATAGATAGATAGATAGATAGATAGATAGATAGATAGATAGATAGATAGATAGATAGATAGATAGATAGATAGATAGATAGATAGATAGATAGATAGATAGATAGATAGATAGATAGATAGATAGATAGATAGATAGATAGATAGATAGATAGATAGATAGATAGATAGATAGATAGATAGATAGATAGATAGATAGATAGATAGATAGATAGATAGATAGATAGATAGATAGATAGATAGATAGATAGATAGATAGATAGATAGATAGATAGATAGATAGATAGATAGATAGATAGATAGATAGATAGATAGATAGATAGATAGATAGATAGATAGATAGATAGATAGATAGATAGATAGATAGATAGATAGATAGATAGATAGATAGATAGATAGATAGATAGATAGATAGATAGATAGATAGATAGATAGATAGATAGATAGATAGATAGATAGATAGATAGATAGATAGATAGATAGATAGATAGATAGATAGATAGATAGATAGATAGATAGATAGATAGATAGATAGATAGATAGATAGATAGATAGATAGATAGATAGATAGATAGATAGATAGATAGATAGATAGATAGATAGATAGATAGATAGATAGATAGATAGATAGATAGATAGATAGATAGATAGATAGATAGATAGATAGATAGATAGATAGATAGATAGATAGATAGATAGATAGATAGATAGATAGATAGATAGATAGATAGATAGATAGATAGATAGATAGATAGATAGATAGATAGATAGATAGATAGATAGATAGATAGATAGATAGATAGATAGATAGATAGATAGATAGATAGATAGATAGATAGATAGATAGATAGATAGATAGATAGATAGATAGATAGATAGATAGATAGATAGATAGATAGATAGATAGATAGATAGATAGATAGATAGATAGATAGATAGATAGATAGATAGATAGATAGATAGATAGATAGATAGATAGATAGATAGATAGATAGATAGATAGATAGATAGATAGATAGATAGATAGATAGATAGATAGATAGATAGATAGATAGATAGATAGATAGATAGATAGATAGATAGATAGATAGATAGATAGATAGATAGATAGATAGATAGATAGATAGATAGATAGATAGATAGATAGATAGATAGATAGATAGATAGATAGATAGATAGATAGATAGATAGATAGATAGATAGATAGATAGATAGATAGATAGATAGATAGATAGATAGATAGATAGATAGATAGATAGATAGATAGATAGATAGATAGATAGATAGATAGATAGATAGATAGATAGATAGATAGATAGATAGATAGATAGATAGATAGATAGATAGATAGATAGATAGATAGATAGATAGATAGATAGATAGATAGATAGATAGATAGATAGATAGATAGATAGATAGATAGATAGATAGATAGATAGATAGATAGATAGATAGATAGATAGATAGATAGATAGATAGATAGATAGATAGATAGATAGATAGATAGATAGATAGATAGATAGATAGATAGATAGATAGATAGATAGATAGATAGATAGATAGATAGATAGATAGATAGATAGATAGATAGATAGATAGATAGATAGATAGATAGATAGATAGATAGATAGATAGATAGATAGATAGATAGATAGATAGATAGATAGATAGATAGATAGATAGATAGATAGATAGATAGATAGATAGATAGATAGATAGATAGATAGATAGATAGATAGATAGATAGATAGATAGATAGATAGATAGATAGATAGATAGATAGATAGATAGATAGATAGATAGATAGATAGATAGATAGATAGATAGATAGATAGATAGATAGATAGATAGATAGATAGATAGATAGATAGATAGATAGATAGATAGATAGATAGATAGATAGATAGATAGATAGATAGATAGATAGATAGATAGATAGATAGATAGATAGATAGATAGATAGATAGATAGATAGATAGATAGATAGATAGATAGATAGATAGATAGATAGATAGATAGATAGATAGATAGATAGATAGATAGATAGATAGATAGATAGATAGATAGATAGATAGATAGATAGATAGATAGATAGATAGATAGATAGATAGATAGATAGATAGATAGATAGATAGATAGATAGATAGATAGATAGATAGATAGATAGATAGATAGATAGATAGATAGATAGATAGATAGATAGATAGATAGATAGATAGATAGATAGATAGATAGATAGATAGATAGATAGATAGATAGATAGATAGATAGATAGATAGATAGATAGATAGATAGATAGATAGATAGATAGATAGATAGATAGATAGATAGATAGATAGATAGATAGATAGATAGATAGATAGATAGATAGATAGATAGATAGATAGATAGATAGATAGATAGATAGATAGATAGATAGATAGATAGATAGATAGATAGATAGATAGATAGATAGATAGATAGATAGATAGATAGATAGATAGATAGATAGATAGATAGATAGATAGATAGATAGATAGATAGATAGATAGATAGATAGATAGATAGATAGATAGATAGATAGATAGATAGATAGATAGATAGATAGATAGATAGATAGATAGATAGATAGATAGATAGATAGATAGATAGATAGATAGATAGATAGATAGATAGATAGATAGATAGATAGATAGATAGATAGATAGATAGATAGATAGATAGATAGATAGATAGATAGATAGATAGATAGATAGATAGATAGATAGATAGATAGATAGATAGATAGATAGATAGATAGATAGATAGATAGATAGATAGATAGATAGATAGATAGATAGATAGATAGATAGATAGATAGATAGATAGATAGATAGATAGATAGATAGATAGATAGATAGATAGATAGATAGATAGATAGATAGATAGATAGATAGATAGATAGATAGATAGATAGATAGATAGATAGATAGATAGATAGATAGATAGATAGATAGATAGATAGATAGATAGATAGATAGATAGATAGATAGATAGATAGATAGATAGATAGATAGATAGATAGATAGATAGATAGATAGATAGATAGATAGATAGATAGATAGATAGATAGATAGATAGATAGATAGATAGATAGATAGATAGATAGATAGATAGATAGATAGATAGATAGATAGATAGATAGATAGATAGATAGATAGATAGATAGATAGATAGATAGATAGATAGATAGATAGATAGATAGATAGATAGATAGATAGATAGATAGATAGATAGATAGATAGATAGATAGATAGATAGATAGATAGATAGATAGATAGATAGATAGATAGATAGATAGATAGATAGATAGATAGATAGATAGATAGATAGATAGATAGATAGATAGATAGATAGATAGATAGATAGATAGATAGATAGATAGATAGATAGATAGATAGATAGATAGATAGATAGATAGATAGATAGATAGATAGATAGATAGATAGATAGATAGATAGATAGATAGATAGATAGATAGATAGATAGATAGATAGATAGATAGATAGATAGATAGATAGATAGATAGATAGATAGATAGATAGATAGATAGATAGATAGATAGATAGATAGATAGATAGATAGATAGATAGATAGATAGATAGATAGATAGATAGATAGATAGATAGATAGATAGATAGATAGATAGATAGATAGATAGATAGATAGATAGATAGATAGATAGATAGATAGATAGATAGATAGATAGATAGATAGATAGATAGATAGATAGATAGATAGATAGATAGATAGATAGATAGATAGATAGATAGATAGATAGATAGATAGATAGATAGATAGATAGATAGATAGATAGATAGATAGATAGATAGATAGATAGATAGATAGATAGATAGATAGATAGATAGATAGATAGATAGATAGATAGATAGATAGATAGATAGATAGATAGATAGATAGATAGATAGATAGATAGATAGATAGATAGATAGATAGATAGATAGATAGATAGATAGATAGATAGATAGATAGATAGATAGATAGATAGATAGATAGATAGATAGATAGATAGATAGATAGATAGATAGATAGATAGATAGATAGATAGATAGATAGATAGATAGATAGATAGATAGATAGATAGATAGATAGATAGATAGATAGATAGATAGATAGATAGATAGATAGATAGATAGATAGATAGATAGATAGATAGATAGATAGATAGATAGATAGATAGATAGATAGATAGATAGATAGATAGATAGATAGATAGATAGATAGATAGATAGATAGATAGATAGATAGATAGATAGATAGATAGATAGATAGATAGATAGATAGATAGATAGATAGATAGATAGATAGATAGATAGATAGATAGATAGGCAGGCAGGCAGGCAGGCAGGCAGGCAGGCAGGCAGGCAGGCAGGCAGGCAGATAAATAATTTGATAGGTAGATAAATAATAAATGATTGATAGATAAATAATAAATGATTGATAGATAAATAATAAATGATTGATAGATAAATAATAAATGATTGATAGATAAATAATAAATGATTGATAAATAAATAATAAATGATTGATAAATAAATAATAAATGATTGATAAATAAATAATAAATGATTGATAAATAAATAATAAATGATTGATAAATAAATAATAAATGATTGATAAATAAATAATAAATGATTGATAAATAAATAATACATGATTGATAAATAAATAATACATGATTGATAAATAAATAATACATGATTGATAAATAAATAATAAATGATTGATAAATAAATAATAAATGATTGATAAATAAATAATAAATGATTGATAAATAAATAATAAATGATTGATAAATAAATAATAAATGATTGATAAATAAATAATAAATGATTGATAAACAAATAATAAATGAATGATTGATAAACAAATAATAAATGAATGATTGATAAACAAATAATAAATGAATGATTGATAAACAAATAATAAATGAATGATTGATAAACAAATAATAAATGAATGATTGATAAACAAATAATAAATGAATGATTGATAAACAAATAATAAATAAATGATTGATAAACAATTAATAAATAAATGATTGATAAACAATTAATAAATAAAAGATTGATAAACAATTAATAAATAAAAGATTGATAAACAATTAATAAATAAAAGATTGATAAACAATTAATAAATAAAAGATTGATAAACAATTAATAAATAAAAGATTGATAAACAATTAATAAATAAAAGATTGATAAACAATTAATAAATAAAAGATTGATAAACAATTAATAAATAAAAGATTGATAAACAATTAATAAATAAAAGATTGATAAACAATTAATAAATAAAGGATTGATAAACAATTAATAAATAAAGGATTGATATACAAATTAATAAATAAAGGATTGATATACAAATTAATAAATAAAGGATTGATAAACAATTAATAAATAAAGGATTGATAAACAATTAATAAATAAAGGATTGATAAACAATTAATAAATAAAGGATTGATAAACAATTAATAAATAAAGGATTGATAAACAATTAATAAATAAAGGATTGATAAACAATTAATAAATAAAGGATTGATAAACAATTAATAAATAAAGGATTGATAAACAATTAATAAATAAAGGATTGATAAACAATTAATAAATAAAGGATTGATAAACAATTAATAAATAAAGGATTGATAAACAATTAATAAATAAAGGATTGATAAACAATTAATAAATAAAGGATTGATAAACAATTAATAAATAAAGGATTGATAAACAATTAATAAATAAAGGATTGATAAACAATTAATAAATAAAGGATTGATAAACAATTAATAAATAAAGGATTGATAAACAATTAATAAATAAAGGATTGATAGACAATTAATAAATGAAAGATTGATAGACAATTAATAAATGAAAGATTGATAGACAATTAATAAATGAAAGATTGATAGACAATTAATAAATGAAAGATTGATAGACAATTAATAAATGAAAGATTGATAGACAATTAATAAGTGAAAGATTGATAGACAATTAATAAGTGAAAGATTGATAGACAATTAATAAGTGAAAGATTGATAGACAATTAATAAGTGAAAGATTGATAAACAATTAATAAGTGAAAGATTGATAAACAATTAATAAGTGAAAGATTGATAAACAATTAATAAGTGAAAGATTGATAAACAATTAATAAGTAAAAGATTGATAAACAATTAATAAGTAAAAGATTGATAAACAATTAATAAGTAAAAGATTGATAAACAATTAATAAGTAAAAGATTGATAAACAATTAATAAATAAAAGATTGATAAACAATTAATAAATAAAAGATTGATAAACAATTAATAAATAAAAGATTGATAAACAATTAATAAATAAAAGATTGATAAACAATAAATAAATAATAAATAAAACCGTTTGGAATGAGCCAAAGAGGTGCAGAATCATCTAGTGGAATTTTGGAGAAAGGTAAGTAGTATGTATGGCATAAATTTAAAATATGTACATGTAAATTTTATGGAAATGAAATAAACAGGCTAAACGTTGTTTCTCTCATTGCTGATTTTGTTATACTAACTTGGAGAAATTTTAAAACTGTATAATATTAATAGAAGTTTTTATTGTTTCAGCTAATGAATCCATGTTTGAAGTATGTGAGGAGAGCAGCTTATATGTGAGAAGGACAGATAAAGAAGCATTTTCCCCTCAGTGTGTCGATCAAAGAGCAAAGCACCCAACATCAAAAATGGTCTGGAGCTGTATATGTGTCCATAGACCTGGAAGATTATACATAGTTCTGCAATCTATCGATCAGAAACGGTATAGAAATGAATTATATACAAGACTATTTCCGCAAAGTAAAGAATGGTTTCCAAATGGTGATTTTTTGTTCATGCATGACAGTGCTCCCTGCAATATAGCAAAATCTGTAACCCAGTTCCTCAAAGAAAACGATGTAAAAATACTACCATGGGGGAATAGCCCTTATTTTTAACCAGTAGAGAATCTGTGGGGTATTCTTAATCAGAGACTGAAAAAATTAAAAATATCAACAAAAGTTCAGCTTATTGAGGGCATAGGCATTTGGCACAGAGATGAAGAAATAAAGGAAAAGTTCTCCACCCTTGTAGAGAGAATGCCTAAACGCATGGAAATGGCAATAAAGGCTAACGGAATGCATACAAAATACTAAGAGTTGAAAAAAAATGTTTTGTAACATTATTTCTGTTAAATAAAAGGAAAATAAACGGTATTCGTTAAAAATTTTACCGTTCAGTCTAATAATTTGCACACATCTGGGTGCATTTTGCACTATTTCTGCTACAGCAACAGAAGCAAACCAATTATCAAATGTGATATTTCGTCCCGAACCCTTGACCTTCACCAGGTGCTTTGTATAGTAAGTTGTAGATGTATAACGGTGCTCTTTTTCAATTAGGCCACAGCATCTATCATGTAGGAAGTTCAAGTGTCACATAGTGCTACAATTTTGAATCTGTATTGGTCTGTTTTCTATGCTGAATGTATACTAAAGGGAAATTTAACACGAAAATCCAAAAGCTGCTCATCAAAGATAAGGTGCATGTGTGGACTGTAGTTTGAGCGACAATGTGAAATGAATGCCGTCCACGGACTTCGTATACGAGAAAATTGACCATGTTTGCGAGTAGTCTTATCATCAAATCTCAAACAAGTATTTTTTTAGTGGTTTAATAGCAGGTTGAGATGCAGTTTTACTTAAAGGTGTATAGTGAGAAGCCTGAATCTGCTTTATGGCATAATGCCGTTGTATAAGGATTAGGTCTCACACAGCTCTGCAGTGCTAAGATGACTATCCAGCTACATACAGGAGACTGATCAAAACTATTATCTCTACATTAGTGGTGTGGTAACTATGCCTCTGATTACTGTAATTAATACTAATCAAGGCTTCGCGGATGATCAGCCGTGTCCAATTAATAAACGTTGAGCTTTCGGCCATTGTAAACTACATGGCCTTCTTTTGATCCTGAAGAAAGCCATGGAGTTTGCAATGGCCGAAACTTGACGTTTATTAATTTGGCACGGCTGATCACCCGCGAAGCCTTGATTAGTAGTGCTCGACGTGAAAGCTTCAAGTCTTATATTTGGAACCTGTATGGGGAGGAAACCTACTACCAACTTCGACGATTTGAACGACTACAGACGAAGAAAGCAAGGGCTTTATGGACTTTGGCCTTTCTGCCGAGACTACTCAGTTGTTCCACGCTACACTGAAGTACATCGCTACATAGATACGACGCGAGTACGTCACACCTTCCGACGCGCCAGTCTTGCACCAGTAAAGGAAAGAATTCATCACACTTATTGTCCGCTAGACCGTATTTCTAGGGAACTTTTACCACTACATCTTGAAATGTTTTCTTCCCTTCGGAGTTTCAACTGTGAGTGGATAGGCCTCTCAATATCTGCGCAGTACTGGCGATACCAGAAGAGAACCACAGACCGCCACATCAACAAGATCCTGAAGAAGGCCATGGAGTTTACAATGGCCGAAAGCTCGACGTTTATTAATTTGACACGGCTGATCCTTGTTTAGCCTTGTTTAGTAATGCTCGCCGTGAAACCTTCAAGTCTTACACGTAATTAATTCTTCTATGTATCTCTTCATTACTCCACTTTAAAATTCAAAATAATTTTTTCATTTAGGAGAATTTTGTAATCCTTTATTTCTATTCTAATATTTTGCTGCCTGGTTTAAAAATTTTCATCATGTCGCTGCACTGAGTTCCACTGGAAGGTATGAGAGACCAAATAGAGCTGCTCTTTACCTAATACTGTATTTGAAGATTGATTTATTGTCCTCATTTTCGGAAGTTCCAGCTTCCTCTTCAGTAGTTTCTTCAGAAGAGAATTCAACATTATCTCTTTCACCTGATCAGGCTTAATCCCAAAAGTCCGACTCTCCGTCATATTTCTCTAAGGCACGAAGCACAAAATTAGATAAATTTAGGTCACTTAGCTTCCTGTACGTCATTTCCGAAGAGACGATGTAAAAATAATTTAAACACGGAAGGTAACGGGTGTAATACATATCCACGACAGTGATGGAGCTGTCTACAACAATGATGTCTGAACAAACTGATTGTGTTGAATGAAGCGCTTTGGACAGTGTAGAAGATTGCAGGGAGCAACAAGTATGGATTCGGATTCGGATTTCATTACGGAGGGGATTCAGTACGCAGGCCACCATGCTTAGCCCAATATTCCTGTGCCCCCAAGTGGGGCACCAGCGGGAGCAAGGAAGAGGCAAAGGAGCCACGAGAGGGCAGGGTCCATACAGTATACTTGAATAGAGACTTCCCCCGACAGGCCAGGACAAGGGACACGCTCCCATACTGCGGGACGGCAACGAGCCCAGCAGCCTAGCTCCAAAGGTCCAGGCTGGCGGCCAAAAATGGTCCCAGCAGGTGAGCGGAGACCGGCAACCGACCTACCGGAGGAGGAAATAGTTTTCCTCAGAGCATACCATCCTGCCATACAGCGCCGAGACTCCCGCCGACACTTCTACCCTGAAAGAGACCACCAGATGAGAGATGAAGTGAAATGATAATGGATATGAAATGCAGTGACAAGAAATCCGGGAGATGTAATTAACCTACCCAGCATTCGCCTAGCGACCCGGGAAACCCCCCGAAAAATCCCATGATTCAGGTAGGTCGACCACGGGAATCGAACCCGGGCCTCCCGAAGGCGGGCCATGGACGAAACCGCCTGAGCCTTCCCGGTCGGTGCTACAAGTCTTACAAAATAGCAACATTACCACCACAAATAACTTTATCTCGAGTTATGCATAACCCATGTTACCTACAGATGGTTAAGCTTAATTGAGATAAACATTTACAACAGAAATTGCTTCATTAAACATTTCGTTGCACAAGCTAGTACAGTACAGTATGTTGAAGTGACGGTTGAATATAAATACTGGCTTTCAAATTGCATACTATTTTCATGATATCACTAGAAGCAATAGAGGCATAGAAATCAAGAAACGTGTTAAGACGTGTACGAAGATTTAAGATCCACATTATGAAAACGCCAAACTGATTTACGTTACACAATACTTCATAAAGTTTGCGTTTTAATCAGATCGATACCTGTTTCTTAGTAATATGTGGTCTCCTTCAACATTTGAGTGCCAAAAAATTATACAAAATTCACTCAAAGTATATTAATAGTTTATAGGATACTTGTAGAAAAATCAGGATGTGAATTTCCTTTGTAGTACAGACCTCTTAAATGTATGGCGTATTAATAACAATTATTATTGCCCTTTATTATATATTAAAATAGAGGTAGATGTAACAAATTTTAGCTTTGGTTGGGAAATTTTTTGTCAATACCAATCTTGTGTCATCCCTAGAGACTATGAGTTTAAAATTGGTACTCTGTAATTATTTAGAAGTCTAAAGATGTGGGCGCCCAATGAATATTTTCTTACGGAAAGCAGATGAAATACATCCCTCCTGTACTTCTTCTAGATACGTTTTAAAACGATAAAGGCACTGACCTTGTTCATACAATTCAATGTCAGTGAGAATCATATCTGAATGTAGGAAAAGTGGGAAGTAACCTTCAGCAAGTTAACGGGTTCTCATGGGTGTTATTTCTAGCAATTATATCGCTGGTATTAAACCTGTGGGATGCTATCATATCTTCTGACTAGTTAATTCATTATAACTGCAACAATATTTTAGCAGAGCTGATTCTTGAGATGTGGCTTGTAATTTCTTGACGCTCTGTATGTTTCACTACATTTCCATTTTAATAGAATTCCGGAGCTATTGAAATATTTCTATCTTGTTATACTTGCAACCCACATAAATCTTAATTTCTGAAGATACCTTGAATTTGAAAGCACTGGGAAATGACTAAGGTAGGCATTATCTTTATAATGGATTGTAAATGCAAAAGAGCACTCTCCAAACTTTATATAGAACAAACAGAGAAGTTTGCCTTCTATGTCACAGATGGAAGTGCACTCACAGACGCGTTACATGAGACTGCATACACCCACAAGAACATTGAAGGAATTTGCAATTACCCCAACAAGAAGCTGCATTCTCAAACTTTGTATGAAATTGGGAATCCCGTGACATGGTTTTAAATGACTAACCTATGCTTTTACAACAGAACTGAAGTTAGTTGTGAACTACGACGGAGTAATGCATTGTAAGCAGATGCTAATTACCATTTAGTTATTGTGGGTATTCTCCGGATTAGTGGTAATGTGACAAACTGAAAGCACAAGGTTATATGAAACTCACTTTGTCACCAGAATCATCAACTCAAGGCTAACTTGGTCACTTTCTTCTTCTTTTTCTTCTTCTTCTTGCTCTTCAACTTCCTTAGATTTACAACTATCTTCGTCCTCTACCCCTTATGTCTTTAGGCGTTGGGTTGAGGAACAAAAACTCTGGACGAGATAAAAACCTGGATGGGTGATTAAGCCGATGCCTGGTATGAGAGTGAGAGCAGTAGATCATGGAATGAGGGCATAATAAAGGAAAGAAATAATTATAATAGAGCATTTGGTGGAATGATAGAGTGGGAAACCAGAGATCCCGAAGAAACCTCGAGCCTGCGCCCAGTTGTCTGCCACAAATCTCATATATGCTCTCTTGGGATTGAACCCGGGCCGCCTGGGTGAGAGTCAGGCGGTCTATCCTCCTGGCAATGGCGCGGCTATAATTAGTCACTCTTACGTTTTATGAATACGCAGAGTAAACATGTCAGTATAATGCTACCATATGCCTCTGTTGCCCGTATTAAGGGACGCTGCTCCTAGCTTTTAACGCCCCCTGCTCGCGAATTAGTACTCTCTTTTACACTACTCTCCTTGTGCAAACTCTGACAACTCCAATAGCCAACGGTCAACACACAACCATCAACTGAATTTCAGACTGGCTTTTACGCTCCATGCCGATGACAGAAGAACAATCAGGAAACAGAAATCTATAGAATCGAAGAAATAGAACATTGTCTAAATCAAATTTTCTCCTTCTGCCGAAATCGAATGGTCTGGAACTTCAGCGCAATTCAACAAACGGATTCCTCTGGCTCATTATATCAGCCGCTATCCTTGAACGTTACTGTTTTCTGCGGCAAACTTGGTATGATCACTTACCTTCAGTAATAGTTAATTTAGTGTTTATGGCATTCTTAATTTCAATATACAGACTCTATGTGGAAAGTTGTATATCATATGACAATAGTTTGTTCATGAACTCATGTCTAGAAACTACGGAATTTCTGTAGCCTCTGAAACGGAGGGATGATCATTAAATAAATAATTTTGATTCCTCAAAAAGCAGAAACGCCTCTTCATTAAGCGCTGAAAGATGTTAAATGATTCCCGATATTCTTCCACCATAACTCGAACGTATCACTTTTAGAAAAATTTCACTTCGGTCCAGAACATATACCCATCATTAATTTTCACTAAATATACTGGTTTCGATTAAAATATATTAAGATATTTTTTTCAGCTCTCTCACTTTTTACACCTAAACTAAATCTATAAAACATATAAAGATATTTTAATGTCAATATAAAATTATCTGTGGCATTAGATCCAACTATGGGCATTTAATATATTTAATATAATGATTATGCAAAATGTCGATAAAAGTATAGCATATTTAGATACATCAATATTAAAGTGCCATGAAGTAAATGCAGCAAACTCTAACTAGATGGCAGCACTTGCTATTTGGAAAATATAATTTGGTAAATTTTCCACCAGACATCTCACAATTTGGTATGTCGAGCTTGAGATACAAATGTGGGCGTAAAATTGTTACTAGTCCACGTTTGTGCAGGGCATTTAAGGTTATGGCAAAACATGACAGAAACTTAAGTTGTAGGCAGATTGCTTCGAAGATTCAGATTCATCTGAGTTTATTACTATCACAGCAGTTGTCAAACAGCATTTTTACTGATTTGTGCATAAAATTACTATGGTGGCAAGCAAATTCATCTGATATGAAACAATTGAAAATATGTGGTCCACAAGACCTTCAAAACTTATCAAATATCTTGCACTAGTAGGAGAGAACTGATTGAGAAATGTTTTTCATGTTTGGTATCATGAGATTGAACCTAGTACGTGCGAAAATATTTTTCGGTCAATGCCACAAAGGATGCTGACTTTGTAAGAGGCTAATGAACATCATAAAAATATTGATATGTAGAATGTCTTCCATTTATGTTGTAAAATGTGTTTTCTAACGTTTATAATGACTAAAGTACTAAACAAAGCCTTCCTAGAAAACAAACGACTATGAGGATATTTTGTGGACCAAAGTGTATACATCTTATTATATTCATATCTGCGACTCTCTTCAAGTTTATACGAACAATGGAAACTGATACAAAATTCAGTCGAGACCCTTGTTAAGCCACACAATACACTCGCATGTCATATACATTTATTTAAAAGGTCTTTATTATTGACTTAAATTTTTGTTTAAACTTATTTCGCGCTTGTGCCGTCGTCGGCAGATCAGTTCAGCTTGTATCACATAACATAAACAAATAAATTATAAATATTTATATGCAAATTTATTCATCCAGTTCGGTCTAAAATAGTTCTAGAAAATTAAACTATTGAACAGGTTCCAAAATTTAAGTTCCTCGGGAGTGAAATACCATACATATCGGAAACAGACATCGATAAAAATTAAGTAAGTTTAACTACATTACAGGCTAAAATAAAAAGAACCCTCACGAATATTGCAAGAAAAGATTTAATAATAAATCTGTATAAGGCAATGGCTGTCCAAATTTTAACGTATGGTTTAGAAACATGGCCAACGATTTCACAACATAAAAGTAATATACAAACAGCAGAAATGACGTTCCTTAGAAACATAGCTGCACATTCAGGACTAGAAAAAACTGATGAAGTACGACAGTTAAAAATCGAAAAACTAAATAAAACAATAATAGAATATAGAAGCAACTGGAAGCATCATCAAAATAGAATGGAAGAAAATAGAATTCCTAAAGTAGCATATACGAGTGTCTTCAAGTTATAACCTCACCTATATTTTCAGGACTGGGACCAGATAGGAACTTCTGGTTTTTTAAATACAGGTGGACCCTTTGTGAAGGCGTGACAGAGATGGCAGCACTGCACAGTGCATAGAACTGTGTTGGCGTCGAGGAGAGTTAGGACTGTTTTTGATACTTAAAATGGCGATATTTTCATTGCAGGAACCGAGTGTGATCATTCGTTTTCTCCATTTTCGTGTTGTGATACCTATCGAAATCCATCGCCAGTTGAGTGAGGCATGTGGCGATGGTACCATGGATGTGACTAATGTGCGTTCCTGGAAGACACGTTTCTAATTTTCTGATCTTCCTGCTGGTTTGTGTGCACAGATCTCATAGAAATGTCAATTCTGGAGGCGATGTCTGCAACGCTCAAGATCCTCTAAAAGAACGTTCTCCACTCGATGGAACATGTCGTCAGACCGGCTGGTGCGAAGCCGTGGATATCTTGAGTTGTCACGATATTCTGCCTTCATTGAAATGTCTCACCCAGGAATGTACATTAGATACATCCATGGTACAATCACCAAATGCCTCACTCAACTGACGATGAATTTCAATGGGTGGCACACCACAAAAATGAAGAAACCGAATAATTAAACGCTGTTCTTACAATGAAAACGTCACTGTTTGAAGTATCAAAAGCACCCTAAGTCTCGTCGCTTCCACTATAAATCTATGTACTGCACAGTACTGTCATCTCTGTTACGCTTTCACAAAGAGTCCACGTATACTTAAGATAAAACCAGTTGTTCCTCTCTGGTCCATGTCCTGAAAAATATTATAATTTCCACACACCTCGTAATTACCAACCACCAGGACGACAAAAACCTAAGAAGACCGAACAAAAGATGCAAGGAGCAAAACTTTGGGGCCAAAACAGGCTAAATGACCTAAAGCGTATTGGAGGAGGAGGAGGAGGAGGAGGAGGAGGAGGAGGAGGAGGAGGAGGAGGAGGAGGAGAAGAAGAATTTTAATGTGATAGCTGTTCTTTTGATACGTGAGGGAACCAATGCGAAAGATGTCACATCCTGAAATGTGTCAAAAGGGTGCAATCTTTCTGAGTACAGCTGAAATAAAAAAGTGAAGCATTGAGAACTTAATGCCCATTCTGGTATATACTCCTTTTCCTTAGCAGTTTCTGTAGTAGAAAATTCCAAAATTTATATTCGGAAATGTTACCAGAAGCACATGTTCTGAGATTTTCGAGAAAAGCAGGCTTGTGTCTAGCCAATTCACTCTCGCCCTCCACCCTTTCTGTGTGTAGTATATGTATGTGGGTGCATATCTATAAGGGTACGTGTGTGAACACCATAGTAAAAACCCAAAACTTGATATTAAAGACCAACATTTTCCATCGCTGCAACACGAAGATTTCAAGATAATGCTCTAGCCCAAAATACCCTTTAAGAATAAAATTTTTGAAGTTGTTACTTTTAATAAAATATAGGTGTAACGACTTACTAGAAATATTCCACGTTAAAAATATTGTCGTGTTAAATGAATTATAAGATTCCTCAGTAAATGTTTCTGAAGATGTCCTTCTTTTAAATTACTTTTGGAGACCAATGAAGAATTGTTCAAAGTATTACTAATTAAATAGTGCACATTTTTAAAAGCCTAGCTTGCTTCGTTTATTTTTTGAGTAATCATTTTCGAGATGGTTTTCATTGGTTTATCTTTTAAAATACATGGGTCATTCAGAAATTAGTGGCAACACTGCCTGCATTTGGCGCTATCAGCGGTAAATCATATAAGCTGATGATAATGAAATATAAGAGCATCTAATATTTGTGAGCTATAAGCTTAGAGAGAATAATTTTATCTAATAAGACATTTTAGTAAGTTTAATTGTCAGCCGTTTTCTTTAGTGCTCTAAATATGTTTATTAAATACGAACAAAGACGTTTCACTAAAATTCACCTTACAAGAGGTATCAATGCTCGACAATGCCGTACAGAATTATTGGAAGTTTGTGGTAGACAGACTTTACCATATCGTACCGTGGCTAGATGGGCGAATGCATTTAATAGAGGAAAGGAGGACGTTTATCAAAAACTTGGAACTGGCAGACCACAATCAGCAGGTGATGACGTGCAAGTGATGCTGTTAGAGCACTGCTGGAAAAGCCTCGTTTTTGGAATTGTATTGAACTTGCAAGGGAAAATGAAATTACCACTTAGAGAAGCTCACTTTAAAAGCAACAGTCAATTATATTAGCAGTAGGGTATTCCGTTCGAATAATTGGACAACAAGACTCTGTGGATGGCATCCGTAGGCTCCCTGATGTCTAAAGGCGAGTTATTCATGTTTGAGGAGTTACTTCTAAGCATTGCAATAATGTGAGTGCTCCAAAAATGTTTAACTTGTTGATAATTTAAATGTTGCCACTAATTGTTGAATGACTTAAGCATTTAAGATTTAGTTTATTTAAGGATGGCCGTCCTGATTATACAAAGAGTATGAAAATTGAGAAACATCATTTAGCGTGCGGGTGTTCAAATTTTCAATGATTGATTTACATTATTCTTACATTAGTCTACCCTCCTTAAGTGTACAAGAAAATTTGCAATTGCGTAATAAATAATTATTTTGAAAAACAAAAATTGGATTTAATAAGCTATTATAACAACAATTTGTAGAAAACAAAATTGAGAAGGTCATGTGAAAGAAGCTATTCAGTTATTATGTATTTGAGTCATGTCAATTAAGATACACATTTTCCAAAACATTTACCTTGAAATTTAAAGATAAATTAAGGGGCAAAAGTTAGATTTGTTAGATTAGTTAGATTTAAGGTCAAAAACATACAAAATCTAGAAGCGATACTAAAAGCAGAGGCTTTACACTTGCTTTGAAATGCAGTACATTTTCCATTATATGAGGACACTCGGTAGCGTGGTGGTAGCATGTCTGCCTCACGTTCAAGAGGTCCCGAGTTCGAATCTCGGTCAGGGTGAGTTACCTTGATAAGGTTTTTTTTGCCGAGGTTTTCCCTTATGCTGGAAGACGCATGTCCGGTAAGTCTAAGCTCCATGGTCCCCGGACTCATTCGAGCATCACTTCACAAATTTCATTCATCGTCCGACATGACAACTTTGGAGGATGTAAATTACACACAAAAAGAAAAAAAAAACATAAATGCAGGGTGAATGCGCCTCTAAAGTATGGAGACATTCGTAGGAATAACTAGGAATAGCTTGAAAGCTCTAATGCTACAAGAATATTGAAACACATTCTATGATTACACATGTGATATCCTTGCACATTTTCGTATAGAGAGCCTTTTCCTTATCCCTTACGGTTCATCAGTAACATGAAATGATATATAATTAATTCCAAATAAAGAGGACGTCACAAGCATTCTTTTTAAACTTAAGATAACAGTTGATTGGCCTTGCACGTTCCATAAACATCTGGTTTATAATTTAAGGCGTTATTTTCGAGAAAAAGAAAATATAACCTTTAGTGTAACTTTTTGTATCAAATCTTTGAAACTTCTCGGTTATATTCCAAAATTTATCTCTATTTAACCTTTTGATTTTGAATTATGTTATATTTACATACATTCACATATTAATTTTTTTCTAAAAATATTTTATTCTTTTCAGTAATACACTAGATATTGGATAGAATAGGCATCAGGGGAATTAAAAGGTACTAACTTCAAAGGAATGAGAAAGCAATGAAGTACCATATTCCTTGATGCCAGCAGGTTACTCAAAACAGATGAAGAGCCCCAGGTATCTATGAGCATGTCTTTCCACCTGACGGAAGTAATATCGTACACATCTCAGAGCTGCTGCACGAGTATGTATGACATAACTAACGAGAAGCTTCTCCTCAACACAAAGGGATATTAATGCTCCTTATAATGTTGCTGGCAGGGTGATAAAGGGGTGCTTGAATCCCATGGAACTGAGGCGCAGCGTATTTGATTGTGAGAGGTGAATGTCTGTGGTCAACGCTGAGGTCGAACTCCCGTGCAACATCCTCATGGTAGTGTAGTTCTACCTCATCTTAGTGGCATAGGCAAATTGTGGCACAGCAAGACACCCAGACTCCCTGACATCAATTGTGGTCGTGGCAAGAGGGAAGAGGGGTGACGAAAATTCCGTACAACTGTTGTAGGGAATGGATTATTCCGAATGATAGACGGCGGCTTCACACTCTCTCTTTGTTTGTGTCCATTTCCAAACTCCTGGCTGAAACACACACACACAAACACAGCCCTTAAGTAAACCGAAGTACAGCATAGAACACCAGATACGCTTCCGGCTTGCTGCATCAGATTTGTCCACTGGTTACACTGAATTCAGCTAGTCTTCAGTTCCCAACAAAACGTTTCAATAAGGATTGGATACAGATAGGTATATTCGTGATAAATGACAACATAAAGCATACTAAATTTATGCTAAAACCGAATATGTTATGTTGTAAATATTAAAAGCAGAAGCATTATTAACAGTGAAGTATTCTTCATATTGAGTTTGATTTATGAGTCACTATGTCTACACTCAAACTTCACTTACTTGTTGTATAATTGAAACGTTTTCAAGATCATTCGATCTCATCCTCAGCTGTTTGGTGACTAAATGAACCTTCCTGTTCTTCCACTACTACGGAGCTCCGATCACTCTGCCATCTGGTGTTAGGGGCACTAAGTTTTAATACTTCATTTAATGCCGGGATATCAAAATTGATAACTTTATCACGGTTTTTGTTTAAGAATATTTTTTCCCAAATATCCAATTCTATGGGTGTACTTAAAGATTTTAACAGTTTAATGTTGTGGCCAATGTTGTGGTCTTCTGTCCAAAAATGGTGTGAAACTGCAACTTTTTTCACACCATTTTTGGACAGAAAACCACAACATTGGGCACAACATTAAACTGTTAAAATCTTTAAGTACACCCATAGAATTGGATATTTGGGAAAAAATATTCATAAACAAAAACCATGATAAAGTTATAACTTTTGAAATCCCGGCATTAAATGAAGTATTAAAACTTAGTACCCCTAACACCAGATGGCAGAGTGATCGGAGGTCCGTAGTAGTGGAAGAACAGGAAGGTTCATTTAGTCACCAAACAGCTGAGGATGAGATCGAATGATCTTGAAAACGTTTCAGTTATACAACAACAAGTAAGTGAAGTTTGAGTGTAAACAAAGTGACTCATAAATCAAACTTAAATGTTATGTTGTTTTCACTGACCTTCATCGAAGTCGAAACTTTATATGGTTAATATAATTATATTTGCACATAATAATTCGAATTTCTTAAAACCCTAAAAAACATTTCTCCTATTTCTTTTTGAGTTACTTTGCTCAAATATACAGAGATTCTTCTACAACTACCTTTTCATTCCAATTATTGCGTATTGAAAGCAAGTTAAAGTTTTGCAATTCATATAAAAGTTTGATACCGTTATTTCACAGGAAATAATTGTTTTGGGACCCCATAAATTTAGAAGAAAAGGGAAGAAAACACACTGTTAGAAAAATTAATACACTTAATATTTAAATTCAATTGCTTTCAAGAACATGACGGGAATGTTTTCATGAAAGTTAGCACCCCAAAATAAACTTCATATGAACCTTTTTTAATGTTAATTTTATAAACGTGGCTTTAACGATAACATGCGTTTAAGTTATCCTTACGTCAAATGAAATAACTTGAATAGCCTCTGAATTGCTTTTCGTTTTGGATTCATTTTGCATAAGTGGTAATCCGAAAAGAGACAGACAAAAGATGTTGCCACCCGGAGTTTAAAGATATCTTTAAAACACAATTTTTATACAAAAAATGACTGCTTTTTGTGGGGGTAAACATTTTCAACGCAGACGCTATAGCATGAAACATAGCTCTTGGCTGTATAGATAATTGTGCAAGGATTTCAAATGTAATTTGGAAATAATTAAGTCATCATTCGGAGTTTAAAAGACCGACCTCGTAAACTCGATGTAAACCTGAGCTGATGTTAAATTTAGTCAGGAATGTGAAGGAGCCGGACATAGCGGTTTTTGTATTCTGCACTGCATTAAATTAGAATTGTGGCGAAACTAAATATTTCCAGCCTCCGCTCACGTTAAATAAGCAAGGGTTACCAAGCGACCTTTCAAGTCCCGGCCGGCAGTATCATTGTTCTGTAACTGAGCGGAAGTGTAACGATCCATGAACCTGTAGGACCCTCAGGCCCGGCATGCTATTTAATGAGAATCTGTAAGAAAGTATTCTCCATGGTCAGCTTTGATGGGCGAACGCTTGCGGAAATTCGCCATTACTGTGTAAAGCACGACAAGAGGATAACCTCCCAGGTAGTGTACAAGAGCACTGTGTGTTTCATCAGTTGTATTCCTTATCTGACAAGTATAAGGCAGAAAATGTATTTAAATTTCCACTCGCTTACAGTCATATAACATTTTTTGTCTCCCTTTCTCACCAATTCTGGTTTTAGGAGTCACTTTGGTTCCTCACAGCGAGGGAGCCGAAGCATATTGACCGGATGAGATCAGGTTTGAGGGGTTGCCCCAATGCACGGGATGAATGGGTGATGGTGCAATTGGTGGATAGATGGTGGTGGAAACCGGAGGATCCGGAGGAAGTCCACGCCAGTGCCATGTTGTCCACCACAAATCCTACTTTACGGTTGCTTAGGATCGAACCCGGTCCGCCTAGGTGACAGCCAAGCGGTCTAACTACTCAGCCATGGCGAGGACATATAATATTTTCTATTCAGTAAATATCGTCAATGACTTATATCTACAGCAAACTATTACAGTAAAGATTTCTCCAGACCACATTTCTGACAACGAGTTTTTACGGGGGTTTTCCCGGGTCGGCGCCAGTGAATTTGTTCTCTGTATACTCTAGTATCAAGGAAGGCATCCAAATACGAACTCCCCAGAGATGCATAAGTCTGCAGAGGGGAGGGAGACTTGTACCAGCCACCAACGAGGAGTTTCAATATATAGCTCTTAAGGGTCCTGCCCTCTCTGTCATCTCTCTTCGAGTCCAACCATCCTTAACAACGAACACCCCAGAATAGATGCAAAAGAGATTCATATTAACAGAGCAAAATATTTAGAAAAATAGTTTAATGTTTAACGTTTAATAATGATGTTAACGTTTGCATAACATTATCATTCTCTTTTAGTACATAGAAAACCATAGGCGCTGAATTGGTGGTCCTTGAAATGAGATGATAGTTGAAACGGGAAGGTTGGTAACAGAAATGTTCCAGGCCTTCCCGCATTTCGGATTAATGAGGACTGAGGAAAGCCAGGGAAATGTTAATTCACGAAGAACGGTACTAATATTAGTCAAATCACAATCCTGCCGTTCAAGAGTTATGTCTTAACGGCCTCGGCTATCCGTGATGTAGGTATGACGTAGATATAGGAAGCTGAAGCGATGGTTAAACATTTAGATTCTGTGTCCTTACATGCTAGTGTTTAAGTACAATACTCCTTCCCTGACATCACGTGAAGTAAATGACGGTCTGCTAGCTCTTCAAGCAAATGTCTTTGAAAATGCAACCAACTTGAATGAAGATGTTGAAAATTGTGGAAGCCACAACTCACTTTATTAGCATAAATGGTGTACTTTAAGGATACCCACACATTTCATGTGTAACATTTTATCTTTCCCATGGTTTAGCATTTATACAAAATTATACAAATACAGTTAAGATGTGAACGAGGTTCTCGTCCTAGTAGAAAATTAAAAAAGAATATTTCATCACTTATTCAGATACTTTGAGCACGTGGTTTTATAATTAGAATCATTAAAGGAATTTAGGGAAAATAAACAACGAAATCAATTCTAGCCTTATATAGATGGATATTCTTAAATATATTTTTGTCAACTTGACTATGTATCTAACTGTCCTCCACCGGCATCTATAAAGGTTTATACTGGTCTCACCATATTCTCTGAAGTTTTACTGTGGGTATCCACAAGAAAAAAATTCGGTTAGGTTATGTCAGGGGATCTGGGTCTCAGAGAACCTTTCAGATTATTCATTTATTATCAAAGAAACTGGTTACAAGTTCCATGGTGTCAGATGTATGGCACGTTGCTCCATCTTGCTGGAAATAACCTTCTCTCAATTAAATATCATCCAGCTGCTCCGCAAATCTATTTAAGATACCCATATAAACTTTAGTGTCTACAGTCGTATCAAAGAAAATGATACCAACGGTCCTGGAAGTTGACACCAACCTTTTCATCATGCAGTGGGGTTTCGTGGACCACTAGGGGTTTGCAGCAGCCCAATATCTTGTGTTTTGTGTGTTTATGTAGCCTGACAGATGAAACCATGCCTCATCTGTAAGCCACGTTATGAAGAGTATGTCTGGACGTGGAATAAGAGTACCCTGAAATCATCGACAGTAACTGATTGGTTTATCATAATCTGCTTCTTTCAGTTGTTGCACCACATGCACTCTGTAAGGTTGTAATCCCGATTTCTTCGCAGCTCTTTGACATGTTCCGTATGAATGCTCTGATTCCTAGCTCAATCGACGCAACGATTTGTTTGGAGAATTCAATAGTCTTCTGCGAACATCTGTAACAATCTCTGCATTCAATAGCAATATCTGTACTCACTAATGAGTATACCAGTTGTCTCCAGCTTTCTTACGAGCGATAAAATTGTTACATTTGTCGGAACATCGCCTAAATTAAATTCTCTTCGAAATTCTCGTTGTGGGAATTTGTCTACCTATATGTTTTCAAAATGTAAACCACTCTCGTAGTAAGTACTGCATGTTGCTGTTATGACTGCAGTTTTAAGACTGTCAACTGTCAACAACTGTCGGCTGTCATTAAAAGAAATTTCCACATTCTGTAAACTTTCAAAGGGAAAGTATAGCTTATTAGAGTGGTTCAGACTTATATGGATCGCACTGTATTATGTTCACATATGTACACTCACATTCACAGTTTTATAAGCATGTCTTAACTTTGGACCTGAAAAGGTATCTTCTTTTACTCATCTCTGTGTCAAATTTCTGAGTGGAATACACTGCTTCCTGTACTTACCTATTCATGTTTTAAGGAAGGGTAAACAGAACCCTGTTATAGTCGAGACAAAATTTTAAGAATATAATAGAAAGGAAGGAAACGAAATATTGTATATAAGTATTATGGTTGCTGGCATGTAGTTGACAGGAAGCATATAACATACCTTAGATTTTAAACACAGTCAAGTTTTCTTTCCTCCACTTTTGTCAAAGAAAGCAGCAATTAAAATAATTTTAAGGTAGGTTCTGTGCAGAAAATGAATGTTTAATGACATGAATTTGAGGATGGACGTCAGATTATTTCTGTTTTTCCTCTTCGTGACAAAGAAAACCTTAAAGTAATAAAGTATAATCATTACAGCAAATTTGGAATTTATATCAATCCTACCTTATCCTGGGACATACTTTAGGATACTTACATTACAGTTGTCATTTATATATCTAGTCAGCCTTCAAGAGGATGTGATGATGCGACGAGTCACAAGGGGCAGGTACATAGCGGAGGGGTCTCCAAAGTTTTACAAAATTAACATCCCTATCCATCGCTTGGATATTTGTCATACATCGTGCAGAAGGTTTGGTCCCAGCGAAAAACTCTCTTCTCAAATATATTCACTACTTGCTTCGCATATCACTGTTTACCCTGTATAATGTTGCAACCCTGAAGGATATAGAGTTAAATACAATGAGAGAAAATAAAGAATGGGAAAATTCATGGTGATATATGATCATAGAAAACCATGAAAGAGACTGAGACTAGCACAAGAATTTTAACGGAACCTCCAAAGTTCTCCCTATCGGCGCCATTTCCTCTTTAGGTAACAAAGTTTCAGGTAATTTTCATGCAATAGAATAATCTGCATATACACAGCTGCTGAGTGTCATCGAAAGGCTTATCAATCACGGCTCTTGGGACTAAGATAGAAGCAGCCCGCAGGGTATGCAAATTACAGTTTCGGCAGAAGCGAATAGGATGTGGGCATGAATTGGTTATAGGAAATCAATCTTCGGGTACTGAACTTCATCTCTAGACATATTCATCCTTCTGTAAACATGAGGAACGGTTATTCCTAGATGGCATGGAGCATAAACTAATAATAATGATGACGATGATAATGATAATCATAACTATGATGACGATGATAATGATAATGATGACGATGATAATGATAATGATGACGATGATAATGATAATGATGACGATGATGATAATGCCCGCATCGGTAGTGCAGTTGGTAGCATGTCTGCCTCACGTTCAAGTGGTTCCAAGTTCGGATCTCGGTCAGGGTGACTTACCTGGATAAGTTTTTGTTCCGGGGATTTCCCTCATCCTAAAAGACGAATGTCGGGTAACTCTAAGCTCCATGGACCCTCGGCCCATTTGAACATCATTTCAGTCATTTTATTCACCGTCCGATATGACTTAAAAAGTTAAAGGGCGTAAATTACAAAAAATAACGATATTAATGGTAATAATAATATTTTTCCCTTCACTGTGCCGACAGCATGCCCCATCCGTAGTAGTAGGTGAGAGTCATGCAGTACCGGACACTACTGTGATTTCCCTTTTCGCCTCCATGTGACAGAATTTCCAATAAGCAGTAGCAAGTTTGTGCATTCACGTGCGCTATAGTCGGATATCTTCTTCCTCTCTTCAGTTCTTTGTCTGCTCTGTGTGCTTGATGGTGGTAAGTGTAGCTCTTAGCGCACGGAAGATATTCTGAGACCTATAGCAGCACTATATTTGCGATCTCTGTAAACCAGTGAGCTAAGCATTTGTGAACTGAGCAGAAATAGTGAAAATAAGTCCCGTGATTTTGTATTCTACTATCTTTCTATATGTGACAGTACAATGTATATTGTAACAGAAAAGGCAGTGGCCAATACTGCAAGACACTTTCTACAAGTCTTATAATTCCAGCTTTTTTACTTTCGATTTGGTGAAGTACTATAAATGAAAAATAAAAATCATTACATTATACTATCTATAGATCATGTCTTGAAGTAAGAAAATAATATATTAAGATTCCGTTTAACCACCACAGTTACAGAGTAAAGTAACAAAATTTAACCCGGCCGATACTGCACGACCTTCGCCTACTACATGCTTTATGGATACATGTCAACTTCTGTTTTAATGATGATGATAATGGTAATT
The DNA here is from genome assembly GCA_030765055.1 of Mantis religiosa. Lineage (NCBI taxonomy): Eukaryota > Metazoa > Arthropoda > Insecta > Mantodea > Mantidae > Mantis > Mantis religiosa. The sequence continues at coordinate 115,290,618 of CM060957.1, read as the reverse complement.
ATAATAAAGATAGAAATTAATCAACCTTGCGAATATTAATTAAGATCCAATGTTCAACAGTCATCTACCTTACAGATCCATCATTTATTTACTTGCTGTTCTACCAATTATTCGCTCACAATTTTATTTTTCTCTCTGGTGACAAACTCGGTATTTAAAGCTAGGTATAATATATAAGGTTCTAACAGAAAAACTAACAGCATTCATTTGTAAAATTAAGCTATCTTGAATTTCTCATAGTGAGCCCAGAAACCTGCTCCGCTTGTGTCAAATTTGAGAAATTCATATGCTATTTTTTTAAAATTCGAAGTTCAATGATCTGAGTTAGCAAATCCTTTTACTAAACAAGATTATTTTCCTAATGTTATATTCCTTTAATTAATGTATAAAAGTAATAATTTAAAAAATCAATATAAACGTCTATAAATACCTTTAAACAAAAATAAAATATCTACCCGTAAATACAGTTATAAGTTGCTTTTATTGTTAAAATGTTCTAATTGGATGAATCCTGTATTTTCTGACAAAACGGATTAATTTTACAGTAGAAAAAGCTGTTCAAAGCATAACAGCACATTGGTTTTCAGTAAAGAAAACCACATACTTTGAGAATAAATAAACTGGCATTAAAAAGAAGAGTACCAATGTATATATGTATGTATGTATGTATGTATATATATATAAAGTTAAGAGTTGTTACTAATATGATAAAAGGCATAACGTATTACGCACGAAAGAGTAATTTGTAAGATTACATAAAATGCTAAAAATCATACTCGTACCATTTACAGTTGTCTTCAGTCATATTTTTACTGTTCAACATGTGTTTTTTGTATAGTTTAAAACTTCAAAAAAGTCAGATATTCTTTTGATTATTCCCTGAAATTGTATTCAAAGATATATTGGTAAACTTGCGGTTCAAGTTTAATCATTTTGGGAACGGTTCCAAACATATCAGTCTTAAAAACGTGCAATACAACTTTCAGTAATGAATTGTATTACGAAGGAACTAAAAGTATGTACCTTTTGTTTCTTAAATTTTCATTTCATTAATATGTTACAGAACTTTAGAAGATCTATTAGACCTAGAATTATTTTAAACATGTTCTTTTAATCAAGGTTATTAAAAGTAGTTTTGAGTAAATAACAAATAGAACTTCACACTTACAGGATGATTTGGGTCTGAAGATATTCACTTGAAAAATTTACTTTTGAATTTTTGTATGGCGATAAACAAGAAGAGTAAGTTCAGTATTCATCTGACCTTTCATTTACATTTAGGTTATTTACAGACAAGTAAACAAACACGTAGTCGAATTTTTTCCCTAAATATAACTTTTGGATTTAGTGGATATCAAAAATGTAATGGCGGCGTAAAACTGATTCGGAAATTTTGGCTAAAGCTTTTCCATGTGTTTCAGGAAATTTGCAAAAGTGTTTTAGAATAATAAACATTGGGTTCGGTGTGTTATTTTTAAAACGTTGTATTATGTATGCATTTTATATGTATTCTCATTTCCCTATGAGCAATTCATAGTACAAGAGTACAATCAAGGGGAACTCCTCGTGCAGACACATATAGATATAATGTAGCTACTAACCTCTAGGGGTAAAGGAAGCGAGCATAGGAGATTATGGCCCCAGGCAAAACTCTAGAAACAGTTCAGACTTGAAGACCGACCCCAGTGCTGTAGCTGCCTATGAAGGGCAATGAGCGACCTGACGAAGAGACAGCTATTTCCTTTGAGTAAGCATCCACGCAATGTGGGCGCAAAATCTAGAAGTAAACCTTGAAGATGAGAAGGAAATGGAATGAAAGGGAAGTATTGGTATATGAGTAATCAACTCAAGTTTCGCTACCGACAAGGGAAATCTACCAAAATATCTAGGTCAGAGTGGGCAGTCAACAAGAATCGAACACGCGATCTTCCAAATTCAAGACTCAAACATTGCCGCAGAGCTATAATTACTCTATAGTAAGGTGGGGAAGTATACACCAAAATATAATATCAATATCTGATACAGTAGAGTCTCGGTTATCTGACATTCCGGATATCCGACATTCCGTATTATCCGTTTCTTACCAGTGCTTGGCCAGCAGTCTGTGCATCCTCGAACCTTTAGTTTGTAGCTTGGGTGCGGACGATATTGTTTTTATTTCCTGTGTAGTACGATATGGCAAGTAAAAGAGGAAAGTGATTGTTTCCATAGAAGACAAGTTGACATCATGAATGGCACTCTTCCAAAAGGGGCTTCATATTATGGTGTTCGGCGTGTTACAGTGTGGAACCGGAAAATAAGACAGGAGAAATTAAAAAATGGTGTGCTAACAGAGCAACAAGTGATGCACTAAAACACAGGAAAACATGAAACAATGTGAATATGAAAAAATTTAGCGAAGAACTGCTTCTTTGGTTCACTCAAAAACGAGAAAATGTTCTACCAATAACAGGCTGCGTTGTATTTCCGGAAAGCGTGCAATGAAGGGGATCATAATTTTACTGCTGGCGTTGGGTGGTTTGATCTTTGGAGGAAACGGAACCGTATTAGGCAGCTTAATACCTTTGTTGAAATACTGTCCACTAAATGTAATGACGTTTTGAAATTTAGAAAAGAATTCTAAAAATTAATTCTTGCTGAAGGATTAACTGGTAATCGCATTTCTCATTATGTGCAAACTGGACTAAATTTCAAGGTGCTACCATCTGAAACTCTTGCAGCTCGAAGAGAGGCGTCTGCCCCTGGTTATAAGCGTAGTAAAAAAAAAAAGGTTAATATTCTTGCCTACAGTAACGTTATGGGGATATTGATTGGTAAATCTAAAATATCTGAGGAATTTAAAAACATTTCTGTTAATGCTCTACCAGTGCATTACACTAACCAGAATTCTGCCCGGACGTCTGCTGCCATCTCTAACACTGGTTATACTCACAGTTTGTGCCATCCATAGAGAAGTTTCTAGCTTTCAACGACATCCCAACAGACCAACAGAAGAATCGGGTCACTCAGGTTTACCTGAGTGGGGGTGTTTACGCCACAGCATTTAGCCGCTTAGTGCGACTTTATCTGGGCGGTATAGAAGATGTTTGTCTCAAGCGTTTGTGTCTAAGCATAGCTTTCTCTGATCTGTTGGGTTTAAGCCGCTCAGGCTGCCGCCTGCGTTATGTGTTCCCAAGGCTGCCTTCACCTGTCTCCCTGCTTGAAGGAGGTCAGAGTGCAGGCAGTACGATCAGAGGGGGTAGGAAACTGTAGGAAGGGTAGAGATCATCAACCCATTCCTGGTTCTGAGGTTTTTGGAAATATGGCGAGAAATACTCATAGGGTATTTATAAATATAAATATTTAAATAATGAGTATTTATAAACACTCATAGGGTATTTATTTATAAAGGCCCATGGCGTCCTTCGGGGGCCTGTATCTCCTCCTGCGTGGAGCTCTGTGGTCACACCGTCCCAGAGAGCCGACCTGCTGGTTGGGATGGGCGGAAATTTTGTTGTGGAGGCTTCCAGATCTTTCTCTTACCGTATGCACTATGTATGGGATTTGGGAATATTCATGTAGGATGTGAGATGGGAATCTGCACCCAGTATCATAGATCATCCTTAATGCCCGGTTGTGCAAGATCTGCGGTTTGCGGACGGTGGTCGGAGCCGCCATTCTCCAGATCTCGCACCCGTACAGAATCATGGGTGGAATAATCGTCCGATACAGACGCAGTTTAAGGTGTGTGGGCATCTTTGATTTGAAGATGGGGAATAACTGCCTGAGTGCAGTATGTCCTAGGCCAGCCTTGGCCCTGACGTGGGGAGTGAAGTTTAGCCCGCGATTAAGGACACCCAGGAACACAAGGGATTTGCCTCTGCCTCAGCCTCAGTGCCTCTCAGTCGGTCGTCAGCGTCGGACGTTAGCCAGTAGAAGAGTCGAGCTCTTCCCTGAACTAATTGCCACCCTCCACTTCTTACTCCAGCGGCCGATCGCTCGGAGCTCTCTTTGCTGTGGAAAGCTCTCCTTCACTAGACAATGCCCCATTACACCGAAATGTAGAAGAACTTAGAAGTGGTGATACCAAGATCATGTTTCACCCACCTAAGTTGGCGTTATTGGGCCAGGCATTTAAAAGAAAATATCGGGGACAACCCCTTTTGTCCATGATAGAGGAAATGGACAATCGTAGGACATGATGGAAAAGTTAAGATCTATCAACATGAAAGACGTTGCATACTGGGTATCTTAGGCTTGGAAAGAAATCGAAATAATGACATTAGCAAAGTCTTGGAACATACTGCAGGTAGCTGGTGTACATGAGATCAACAGTTTGACTGTTTGATTGTTGACTTCCTGAATGGCAATGACAATGAGGATGAAGCAGAACGGTAAATTGAAGAACAAAACGAGAAGAAGCGTCATGCAGAATGTTTAAGATACGTGGAGCAACAGCCGGAGGCAAGTGCTAGGAGGTATTCTGTTTCGTCGATGGCGAAATCTCGCAGCTAGGAAACGTAATTCAGCAAGCAAGCAGACTTCATTAAAAAGCTTCTTTTCTGAGGACATTTGGAGCTTCCTTTTGTTCAATATTGCGTGTAGAATTGGTTCTATTATTCAGTAAATACCCCAAAGCCAACAATTGTATTAATAATACAGCATACCTACAATAAGACCTGAAGCTTTCCTAGAGACGAATTCGCCCAGTTTCTTCTCGGGCAGCCAGCCAGGTGAAAAGATGATTAGATATCAACGTTTCGGGAGTGTACATCTCTCCCATGACCAGGATATTTATAAAATGTTATAACCACAAATGAAACACTGGATATAGCACAAATATAAACAAAGACAAAACACGACCAAAATTCGCATTACTGAACAAAAGACTGTTTTCAGTAAATTAAATGCTAGGTCAGGAAATGCCGTGAGTATAGAAAATTGTGTCAAAGAAACGTAACTACTTAACTTGACTATCAAGCTATTTTGATCTTTGTTTCTTAATTCGATGGATATTCATTTTAAGGCCGGTTTACAAGAGGGGCTGAACTGAAATCCAGCATAACGGTTAAGCGTGCTCCTTTCAGATGAAAGCGCCAAATCTTCCTTAATTCTCCGCTCCCAGTAACTGTTGCATTTTGCCAAGCTGGTCGTCTCCCGAAAATTGGCTCTATGGTCGTTATCAAAACAATGCTCTGCCAGCCCAGACTTCTCAGGCTGCATTAAACGAATGCTCCGTTCATGTTCGATTATTCTAGTAGCGATGGTCCTTCCGGTTTGTCCTATATAGGGTGTTCCACATTCACAGGTAATGCGCTACACTCCCGGAACTTGGAAATCCAGTTTGTCGTTCACAGGTCTCAACAGCTGTTTAAGCACACAGCTGTTTAAAAACCTGTTTAAAGAACATCAGGACCATCCACAAATCACCTCCGAAGATTAAACCCGGCCTTGGAAACCGGCCTTAAAAATGGAAATCCGTCGAATTAAGAAACAAAGATCAATAAGTCTTGATAATCAAGTTAAGTAGTTACGTTTTTTGACACTATTTTCTATACTCACGCCATCTGCTGTCCTGGCATTTAATTTACTGAAAACAGTCTTTTGTTCAGTAATGCGAAATGTGATAGTGTTTTTTCTTTGTTTATAGATGTGTTATATCCAGTATTTCATTTGAAGTTATAAAATTTTATAAATATCCTGATGGGAGGGATGTAGACTTCCGAAACAATGATATCTAATCATCTTTTCACCTGACTGTTGCCCGAGAAGAAAGTGAGAGCATACCAACAATGTTTTACAACATTTTCCAACTTATGTTGTATTATCCGACATTTTCGGTTATCCGACTTTTTCCAGGGCCAGTTTAGGTCGGAACTTCGAGACTCTACTGTACATGCTTTGAGATCTCCTAAATAAGAAATGTGTGTTTTACAATAAAATCAGGGTGTAATATTTTAGGTGTGTGTCTGAGTCTGTGTATTTTTGTGTGAAAGCACAGTTACAGGATAACATCTCAGATAAATACCGAATTTGTTAATTAGCATCCCCTACAGTGAAGTAAACGGGTGCGACACGAAAAACTTTGTACAATTTTGTTTTAAATACTGCCGACATAGTGCCTCTAAAGTCACTATCAATTTCAAAGAAGGAAGACAGTGATTGAAAAATCAATATTATTTTGAAGTATTACACATATTATAGTGCCCTTCTACATGATCTCCATCTTGCTCAAAACACATACGCCATCTTTCAGTAGTCAACCGTAATTCGACCTGCTGCTTCCCTGATACGATTCCGTAATTCAGGCAGACCATTCACTTTGCTAATGTACACATTAGATTTTTTGTACCCCCATGCAAAAAGTCTATAAAGGAGTAAGTTCCGGTGAACGGGTAGCCCACAGCCGAGGTGAACCTCTGCCTACCCATCTCCGTGGAAAGGTTCTGTTCTGGTAATCACGGATGATGTTTGCAAAATGTGGAGGCTGAAACACAACTGTATCCAGTATTCAATCCTCTTGAAGCTGCGGTTCAAGGAACAGTTCTAACATGCTGAGGTAGATGTTACCTGTTATTGACCTTTCGGTAAAGAAAAATGGGCCATACAGTTTTGCGTTTGTCATACCCAACCAAACATTCACTTTCGGTGTATCACGTCCCCACTCCAATACCTCATGTGGTTCTTCATATGCCCGTATTCGGCTGTTGTGTCTGTGCACTTTCCCACAAACATGGAAAGTGGCTTCATCGGAGAATAAAATGTTCATTAAATTCTTATTCTCTACACATTCCAGGAGGTCATAACACATTGCCCGACGACAGGCGAAATCCTCGTCCTCAAGATGGTGCAGAACTTGAATTTGATACGGACGTTTTCGTAGAGTGAAACGTAGAATTTTTCACACTGTGTTGCGAGGGACGTTCAATTCCCTACTGAATCGTCGAATTGATGCCTTCGGACTCCTATCACTGGCAATTTGAACCTGCTGCACTGTTTCTGCCAAGAGGTGTGGTCCTCCAGGACGTGTCTCATCACACACACCGCCAGTACGCTTAAATTTGTTCACAAGAAGACGAATGTGTGCCCTTGATGGGGCTGGTTTGTGGAATTTACGGGTAAATTCCGCTCTGGCGTCTTCATATGATAATCCGCGTACCCGTGCACAAACAATGGAAACTCGTTCTTCTGTGTTAAACATCTTGCACTAAGATACCAGTATCTGTAAAGAAAAGAAACAAAATATTGCGTTTTCATTGAAATGGATAGTGACTTTATAGACACCCTGTTTTGAAATATTTCAATGACAAACAACAGATCACACTACAGAAAAACTGCTTTAATCACACAAGTTAGGTCATGAAACGTACAGTTGCGTTGGTACTTCTAAGCCATTGTTTGTTATTGGTTTTGAATATTTTACATAGGCTTTATTGAGGCAGTACGTTCCTATTTGTCTTTCCCATGCAGGGAAGTTTAAAGCTACTACATACAGATCTTTTCGAAAATATGGTTGCTTATATTTTTCTTGAAACCAAAAGGAAAATATGTGTAAAAGGATACAGGTTAACGCTACATACAAGAATGATGGTATCTAAGAAAGACTACAAAAAACTGAGTAGTTTCAGCAATTCATTCAACAAATTCAACAATTCATTCGTCCTTCCATTTTAATGATGGTAGAGAATCTCAACCAAAGCTCTCAGAACACTGAAGTGAGAGTGGAAGTTTGTGAGTCAATATGGAAAATTATTAGTAAGCCTGCCTGCAAGCCATAACGAGTTTATGAAGCGCAAACTGCTCTACTCCAGCATTAAGCCTTCGTTGAATATGCTATTGAATTTTGATGATTTTCAGGTAAACCATACTGAAAACAATTCACGTACGCACAGGATTAATGTTCTCCTTAAAACTTCTCTTCATCGGCTTTAGCAATTGAATACCATCCTGCCAAAAGTAAGCTTAAGGGCCATTATAATAAAACTGCTCTCAGATGAAATGTTTATTAATCTCAATGATTTTCGTCGGACCATAGTATGTTTTTATTTAAAATCCCACAGTAGTACGTACAGAAGTTTACTCTTGTCGAATTTGTGAATGTTTAATCAGAAATTTCGGGCCTTGTTTTCGTTCACCTGAATAGTTCTTACGAATTCGAAATATTAAGCGTGCTTTCGTAATTATATGGAAGAGGAAAGTTTCAGAGTAATTTAATGGAATGGAAAACAATACAATTATTCTTAGGGTAACCATATACGGAACAAAATAATTACACAAGGATTAAAAGGAACAAATGTAATGAAACAGTAATTGACTTCATAAATTAATTATTGTACATAATTTCATAATGTCGCCAGTCGGCGAACGCCGAGAGAGAGAGAGAGAGAGAGAGAGAGAGAGAGAGAGAGAGAGAGAGAGAGAGAGAGAGAGAGAGAGAGAGAGAGAGAGAGAGAGAGAGAGAAGCGGGAAGAGAAAGAGACATAGCGCCCAAACTACGCCCACAAAGCGGAAGAGAGCTTGTTACCGAGAGAAAGAGCCACAGAGATGTCTGGACAGTTCCCTCTCCTTCGCCTGCCGTCGTAAAAGGCCGTGAAGCTTCGACAGCTTTCGGGAAACAATGATTCGGTTATAAATAAGCGGCGTAGCTGACAGAGGAAGTCAGATGAAAACTGATGACCATATGTGTGCACTGGTGTACTGATTTGAAAGTGAATTCTTTTGTTGTTTACGTGTGGTGAAGCCACGAGAGACTGTGTTGGTATATGTTACGTCATACTGCTGAAAAGGGTTGTACAAACTGTCTTTCTACGGAAATAAAGAGCAGTTTGAATTTCTGCAAAGTTGACTTTTAATTTTAGGAATCAACAAAAACAAAATATACTTATCTGTTTCTTGATTCCTTTGTTATTTGACGTCATTAGCATGGTAATCTCGAAAACCAGAGGCTGTGGGTTCTAATTCCAACTGCAGGATTATTTTACTTTCTATCTAGAATATGGAAGTGTGAAATAAACTGTGAATATACTTGTGAATTTATTGCAATGTCCAATAGGATAAGCAATTCTAAGATTAACACCAAGTGAACAATCAATCAAAATAAAACAAAAATGCCAAATGACCTTAGATGCTAGACGTGCTATGTAAATGGGGCTAAAAACCGAGAGATAATAGGATTATTGTTTGTGATAATTATAACCCGAGAACGGTTTACTAGGGCTCATTTGGTAAACTGTTCTCTCTCTCTCTCTCTCTCTCTCTCTCTCTCTCTCTCTCTCTCTCTCTCTCTCTCTCTCTCTCTCTCTCTCTCTCTCTCTCTCTCTCTCTCTCTCTCTCTCTCTCTCTCTCTCTCTCTCTCTCTCTCTCTCTCTCTCTCTCTCTCTCTCTCTCTCTCTCTCTCTCTCTCTCTCTCTCTCTCTCTCTCTCTCTCTCTCTCTCTCTCTCTCTCTCTCTCTCTCTCTCTCTCTGGCACTCAAGTAATTGTGACAGGATAAAAACTTTTATCAAACATTATACAGACATGACCCTGTCATGTTTTTCGGTGACCGGTGTATTATCAACATAAGTATTTAGAGGATACCTACCATAATTATTGAGCTTGTCGACTAGTGGTTGGAATATTTTGTATAGTGTGTTTCAAGAGGAATGCAGGTACGCTTTTGCATCTCCAGAGGGTTAACTACCCAATTTCGTGCTGATAATCCCTTCTGTCGGGATCAGTGCCCATAATAGCCCACAGCGTTAAGTGTAATCAGCAGAATTAGTCCCACAAAGGGAACCAGTGCGGCGTTTCAAAGCGATCCCCAAGTATAAAGCGCGAATGTGTTGAAAATCATAAACTGACCCCAATTGTAGAAGATACATTCCGCTATCCATCTTGTTGCATCACAAACTCTTACTGCTTACGAGTTGCTTAGTCATTAAGGAGTTATAACTTCATTCTGCAGCTTTTTGACTTCATATCGCAGTGCTTACTCTTTTTGGCAACAGTCAAATGCAGACCACATACTCCAGATAGTACTTTGTGAGGATCGTTTCGATTCTCGTCAATTGCTTAATCTTACATTGGAGTTCTTCCTGTGCTATGGCGAATGTTGTATTGGTTTATCATCTATCACGATTTCCTTTCCATATTTAAGATATGGTTTGGGCACTGCAACAGATGTTGCGGAAGCTTGTTTAAATAAAATGGTACTCCTAGTGGGCACTAGAGGACTCCTCCGTGAGCAGATCTTTAATAATCCTCTCTAGATAGTTCTGGAGTGGTACGGGTCTTCGTGCCAAGAGGTATTGGACCTATATATACAGACCCAAGCGTAACACAATTCGGACATTATGAGAATATGTAAACAAAACTGCATTAAATCACTTGCCCTTGGCATATGGAAGTTTTCAAATGAGGACCGTGTGTCAATCAATGAGTCAATCAATTTTATTTTTCCAAGAGCATATACATAGATGAATAGAATTATCAGAATAAAAATATGTGTGTGTCCTAATTAATAATCAATTGTACTGTAACACTTAAAATCAGCAATTGAATAAAGTGCTATTTCAACTATCCACATGTTCAGTGTATTAAATTTCGTGTTCAGCTCGTTATAGAAGTGCACAACTCCTGTCTCTGTTGTGAAAGCAAGTCTACAAATAGCAAATTTAATTTTTATTTATTTTCAGCATCAAAATTATGACTATCTGGTCATAAATAGTAGCTATTCAGGTGAGCATATATATAATATTGCTGGTCCCATAGCTCAGTCGGTAGAGCACCTGCCTACCGTGCTAGGGGTCCCGGGATCGATTCCCGGCGGTGGGGGTGGGGATTTTTCTCCGACCAAGATAATTCCCCATCTTCCCCAGAGTCTGGAAGTATGAATGAGAGTGTGAATGTGTGCGTGATGTAATGATTAAAAAACCCAAAAGATAACGAGTTAACACCCTCGGTATGTTCCACCGATATGACCGATATGACCATAGTAGTTAAAGGCGGGGTACAAAATGGAACAGGCAATTAAAAAAATATATGTATAGTATATATAATATGACGAAATTAAATACATACAATATACATACAAATCATACAGTACAGTATTTTCAATTGGTAAAATGGTGACTTACAATTTTCACTGGTTTCTTTTCACAGCAATATTTATCACGGGGGCTATTACCCCATAAATAGAAGTCAATCTTGCAATGAGAGGGTGGTACTACTGAATGCCAAATGGCTTAGAAATGACCTAGTTCGTTTTCGATAAAGCATTATCAACAATAAACATTTTACAAAACAATTTATAATGGATATTTCTTCATTTCAGGAGGAAACAAATTTCATGTAGTCCTTATTTTCCACATCACTTTATGGCCAGTTCATTTTTAACAGTAGCCCATACTTCAGATGCTGGAGGAGAAAGCTAACGCTTTTGATTCTTTGTGATATTTTGAACTCAAATAAAGAAAGAAGGAAAGAGAGAAAAAGAAAGGGAGAAAGGGAGAGAGGGATCGAGGGAGAAATGAAGTAAGGGAGCAAGAGAGCAATGGAGAAAGGGAGCAAAGGAGAAAGAGAAGAATAATAAATGCATTTTAGACTAGTCTTTCAACATTTACAATGTTAATATCTTTCGAGTTTGTTAAATGCTTTATAAAATACTCCAATGGTTTGTTTAGTACACAAACGGTTTTGCCAAAGTGGTTCGCTTTTGTGCGTAAAACCAGAACATGCTAAGAATTTGAATTTTATTTCAAAAAGTGGAGCAGATGTTAGATGACCTTTAATACATCCACTAAATAAGTTGCAAACAGTATATTGTTTCTCCGAATAACGAGAGCCATTAGCCCTAAAATTGGTTTCCTGAAGCTAGTTTCTTGAAAGTCAATTAGGTGTAACTTATTAAGACCCACTTTGAATGTTTTATTATTCTTATATAAATGTTTTGTTTTTAAGACTTTAGTTGTAAGTATTTTGGAGAAATGTTGTGTGTTGATTTTTTTGATTATATAGTGGAAAATAAGACTGATTAAATTAAGCATGAAAAACATTTAAAATTTTTACCTATGCTTAAAACTATGGTTAATACCTAATAGCTTAAAAAACGAATTATGTTGTGTATACAAAATGTACAATTTCGGTATAAACGAGGGCTGTTCAATAAAGAATGATCACAATTTTGTTTATTTATACTTATTTTTTTGACAACGTACCTTTACTCATCCTCATAATTTCGATGGTCGTTCTCAAAATATTCTCCCCTGAATGCAATGCACTTGTCCCAAGCGTTTCTGCCAGTCTTCAAAGACATACTGGAAACAATATTTGAGATCCTTAAAAATCTCCTCCGCAGCCTTCACCACTGCTTCTGATGATGGATAGCGCCAGCCCCGAAGGAATTTCTTCGAGTTAGGGAATAGAATAAAGTCACATGGTACTAAATCCGGATTATAGGGAGGGTGAGGGATGCACTTCACGTTGATTTTTGCAAGATATTCAGCAACACTTGGCGATATGCAGCCGCGCATTATCGTGGTGCAGCATCCAACGTGATTCACGGAAATGTGGTCTTTTGCGCCTATAATCGTTTGTCGCAATGCTTTCAGGACATTCCTGTAGTATTGTCCAGTTACTGATGTGTGTGCAGGTACAACATGCTGATAAACCATTCCATGAATATCAAAGAATGAGATGACCATAACTTTCCTAGCAACCACTTTTGCTTTTTGGGGGGTTGGTGATGAAGGAGATTTCCACACTGAGCTTTGCTGTTTGCTCTCAGGATCAAAATGTTGTAGCCAAGTTTCATCAGCGGTGAAGTACATTTGAAAGAGACTCCGGATCTTCCTCTACAATCAACTTTAACTGCATGCACGCTTGCATGCGAATGTCGTTTTTATCCGGGAATCAACAGTCTTGGAAACCATCTCGCACAAACACGTCTCATGTGTAATGTTTCTGTCACCAACGTGTGGGTGGCACCCTTGACATGTTCAGTATTTCAGAGAGTGAGTGAGTGTGTGTGTAGTGTTTTAGAGCCCGTCGACAACAAGGTCATTTGGGCCGTATTTCAGAAAGTGAATTTAAGGTAATTCGTTGATCCTCTCTCACAATGGCAGCAGCAGTGTTGATGTTTCCTTCCGTAAGAGCAGTAACTGGAGCACCGGGTCACCTTCCTTTGAAATTGATTGTCTCTCCTCTTTATACATTTTAAACCACCTTAGAGCTGTGCTGTAGGGAAGAACAGACTCTCCATAGGCCTCCTGTAACATTGTATAGGCCTCAACGGAAGATTGGTTGCGACGAAAGCAGAATTTCAAAGCCGCATATTGTTCCTTGCGTGTCTGAAATTGCCTGGTTCTCACAGGCGGGAACCAGGAGTACCAACAGTGAAACTACTATGGAATGTTTGTTTCATATTAAGTTAACAGAGTATAATAATATGGAAATTTAGTGCGAAAAATTAAGACCATAAAAATTATGATCATTCATTATTGAACAGCCCTTGTGGATTAATACTTTGTGCATCTCTACTGATTTTACAGTTATAAAAATTCATTCAGAATGAAGGTCACCTCAGAAAATAATCACGGAATATTTAAGATCCTGTACATTTTATTTAACAAGAAAATATCTTAAACCTTTGGAGAAATAAGTATTCCTTTTCTGATGAAGTAAATTCGTTTTCAAGGAAAGTTTAGTGTCACTAGAGAAATTTTATTTAAGATCCTTTCCTGTATTATTTAAACAGACTCTAACTCAAAAAGTGGTATAGTAACATAACAGCAGAAGTACTATTTGTTTAAAATATAGCTGTAAAGCGCTACAGAGCTATAATATTATCACTGAATTATCACTCGTTCATTTTACTACAAAGCAGTAGGTACTAAACCATATTATATTATTATAACAGTGAAGTGAAATTAAGTTAGTCTAATATTGGGGAAAAAGTTAAGTATATATATAAGTATATATATATATATATATATATATATATATATATATAACGTCATTTTTAAAAGAGTTGTATTTCCCATATCTTTGGAATACGTGTGCATATGTTAATAAAATAATGTTACTGTTTTATCATTATTTCATTGATTATACGTACACTACTATATTTATTATAAATGTTTTATCCTTGCTGATATTTAAATATAAAGTTCAACTGAACTCCTGTATACCAAAATTTGAAATCGAGAGCCTAATGTACCTTCATCTAAAACACAATTTCAAACTTTGGCCTGTGTCGCCAGGACGTTCACGAGCCTTCTGTTTACAGACTTGTAAAGTGATGATTTTCAGTTAATTCGGTGGGTTTAAGTTTTTGAAACTCCTTCATAAAAGGTCTATATTTTGGTATTATTTCCTTTTGATGTTATAACTGAACATTTTGAACTCTGGCCTAATTTTTTCATATTTATTTGTGTTTATTCTTTGATAACTTGCCTCTTTTACAATAAAGCCATCTCTGCAAGCTTGGGTCTTTCGTTTTCAGTTCGGTATGTAGTTCTTTGCAGAAATATGGGACATTAAAACACTTTTATAATTGTTTACTATTTGGCTTTGTTCAGAAAAGTCTTTTGATCGTCATAAATAATGAATATGTGAATTTGATTTTGTACATATCTATGCTTTATGTTTCCAATTGGATATGTAACTATGGAAATGTATGCGTACCTGTTCTACCGTTTTTCTTTATTATTAATGTTGTCAACATCATCAACCTCATTATCATCATCATTGGTCTTGATACCAGGGGCGGTTCTTCATTGATGCGTTTGAATCGCCGAGTCACGTGTGTACTTGTTTATGAATAACTTACGTGAGTGTGTTTTCTGTTCTAGCATTTAGTTTTCATTTATATAAGTTCCTCAAGTTATATTTTGTAATGGAGCCTCTCTCTTGGCGCTCGCGTGTCGATATTGCAGCTAGCTTACTTCCCGACTGGTGATTGGTTCTTAAAACGCTAAGGTGACTATAACACATGTGGTAGGTGAGGAGACGTTGGAGGGACAGAATGCATTGCTGGTTACCATGGTTACGGCTTCGATTTATAGAAGCCGTATATTCCGCACCAACTCGTGTTGCCAACTCTATAGGACTTTCTTCATACTTTTTCGTTTATTTGAAAAGAAATACGTTGGTGTACGTGGTAACCCACATGAAACGAGCCCCTCGTCTCATTTGCTGCTGTTTTATTAATTTTCATCCTGTGAAAATAAACTATTATTTATGTGATCCGTGATTATTATGTGATAGATTAAGTGTTTAAATATTATTTAAGGGATTTACAGTGAATCACGAATTACTGTGATCTATTCTCCAAACACCCTTTTCTTTATGGAAAAATGACGACAAACCCGATGTGGTAAATGTTGGTAGGCCAATACCAGTGCTGTGTTTAGAAAAATTTTGCAGTGGAGCATCTTCAAAATACGACAGGACATTTAAAACTCGTTGGTATGAGGAACATAATTATGTAGGATTGAAGGAGGTGGGAAGAAAACTAACAGAATTGCAGGCGCTCTACGGGAAAGCTCACGTCTACATATTGTAAAATACAATGAGAACGTTAAGTTTAACAAGATTTTCATGCAATTGGGGAAGTGCATTGGGGAACTGGACAAGAGATGACATTTCGTGGACATAATGAAAGCGAGGACATTTTAAATAAAGGCAATTTTAAGGAACTCTTGGATTCATATACAGAGGGAAGACTCATCGAAATTCAAAACCACTCTTTCAGTACAAAATCCGTTCTTGCGATGATGATTATGCGAATTTAGGTTAGCCAATTCCCAAATCACCTAATCAATTCACCCAGAGCCGCGCCTACTTGATACAGATATTATATATGTCTGTAATTATATGTAGTTAAAAATATATATTACAGTTAAGTTTGCATTAGTACTAAGATTATATACATCTGTAATGTATAATATTTATAAATATATGTATAACACAAGAACATAGCAAAGATTCCCAAAGCTTATTTCGCGTTTTGTTATCTCTGGCTTTCTTTTACCTTGTTCTGTAAGAGAAGTAACACTCACCCGTAATTAACAGCTGCCGGTTGTCTGAGACCCCAAATCGGCGACAAGTGAACCGTAACTAGCCCTTGACCTCGTTTGTTGACGCCACTAGCTTTTTGCTTGCTCTCTCTGAACCCGATTACGTGAGCGCTTTTTTTAATCCTGTAAAGCATGTTTTGCCAATTGCTTTTGTTGCTAATACCGTCCAAATTATTATAGAATTATTTAATGGAAGTAACACACAAGCAATCCATCTACATTGGCTTAGCAAAAATGTAACCAATTCGTTGTGTTTGCATATTCGTTAATGCTGAACAAAATAACGCAAGAAAAAGGACCACAAAATCCAAATCAAATCACATTGTATACTTGTATATTTTACACATTTTTGTTATTTCTTATATTAGTGGTTAAGTTGTATATTTTTACACACAGCTTGCTTTGTCATAATTTACATACAGTTAGTGTTTATGATAAAAGTAAACAACATGTACACATGACTTCTTCTTGTTCCGACTGCAACATATGTTGTCCATGAAACGCATGTAATATAGAAGTACGTGAAATAGGAATATAGGAGCTAAGAGTCCATTTTATGTTAGTGCATGGCTGTTATAACTTTCTTTCCAAACGCAGATATTATTGTCAACAATTTTAATCCTCCTCATGATGCTGTATTTCGTACCCTAACTATATATTAGTCTACTAATGTTCTTTTGTGTATCACTGTCACTTGTGCAGTAAAGTTATACATTTTACTTAATTACGTAATCAAAGTATATTGATATGCAAAGTTTTCAAGACGCAGTTCTCATTTGTTTCGTCTGGTTTAAACAAGAGAGATAGAATAGATAAAACTAGAAGTAAATTGTTACGCTGTAACATAAAACTGTCTATTACTCTCACCCCGGAAAATAGTTATTAAAGTGCTGTGCAGTGTAGAAATGCACCTTCTGTTCTTAATTTGGTGTTAGATATTGCAGTTCCTGTTAAAATGTAACACAAACTAGATTTCGTAACAATAAAGAATTTCATACATGTGAATTACCATTATTAACGCTATTCGAATGGCTACTACCCACATCACGAGTAGTATTTTCATTTCCAAGTTAATTTCTCTGTCGTTTCCATGAAAAAAATTGCTCTAAATGGAACACTGCAAAATGATAATGTAAATGAAACAGAAGGAATTTAAAACATCATTAATTCTCGAATTAACTTCATTATCCTTTTCTTTGAAACAGAACTACTAAAGAAATTATTCACACAAGAGAATTCTTGCCTTCTAGAAATTTAAATGTCTTTTGAATGCAACCTCAAACATTTCATCTTATCATTAACGATGTATACCTTCGATGGAATTTGCTTTAAGGGAGCAAGTAGATAGCAATCATTTTTGGATAATTGCCTCCTATTCTTGGTGTCTTCAAATGCATAACGAGGGAAGAAAGAACTAATTTGGTATTGTAGCACGCTTTCTAAAAAGATCTTGTTCTATATAACTGCTTTAAGGGTTACTCTTTTCAGGTCTATCGTCATGCAGGGCCCAAGAGAAATGCATACTTTTCCCAAGGGCCACAGTTTAAGTTACTTACTCGGATTAAGTTGGTGTCATGAAATCTAGTTGCATTTTAAAAGCTGAATAAATAAAAGAACGATAGGAATACAAATATATAAAATACGAAGAACTAAAATGATACAGGTTGCAAAAAAATGTCAAAAATTTGGGACATATTTCTTGATATAGAGAATAAAATATGTTTATGAACAAAGGTCCGCAACTTTCTTATTCCTGCTTACAGGGTTAGTGAGATATGTAATACGTAACTTTCCTGTGTCTTAACCCCACAACAAAATATTGGTTTAATTGTACAGTACCAAACGTTCACTTGTACATCTAGTTAAATCAACGTTAATGTCAGTGTTCTTACTACAGTACATAGTCTGCTTGTTGGGGTACCGGTGCTCTTTTCAGGCACGATGAGTTCCTCCTCATTTCAGGCTCTGGACGTCGATTTCTGAACAGTAGTTTCATAGATGGATAGGGAGTGGTGGGCCAATCTCGTGGCCTCCAAGCTCGCCTGATTTAAACATTAGTTTTTCATTTATAATCTCTTGTTTGTGTAATCTATTGCCAGATGCAGAGACTCCTTTTGCTCGTATTGTGAAAGGCTGCCAAACAATATGAAATCTCTGGGTTTAACACAACGCATTAGGGATTCATGCAACGTTTTTTTAACGGATACATTGGAGCTAATAGAGACCATTTTGAGCATGTGCTCTGGTTTTTTTGGTAATTTTACGTCCTCCAGCGTTGTCATATTGGACGCTGAATGAATTGGCTGAAGTGTTGCTCAAATGTGTCCAGGGTCCACTGAGCTTAGAGCTACCCGACATTCATCTGTGAGAATAAGGGAGAACCCCGGAAAAACCTAGTACAGGTAACTCGCCCTGACCGAGATTGGAACTCGGAACCACTTGAACATGAGGCAGACATGCTACCATCTACGCTACCGGGGCGGGCGAACGATTTCATGTTTTCCCAACGTTCAATCATTGAGAGTTGTTATATGGGATTCAGCGGTAGAGAGGTGCTGTAAGAAGGGAATAAACGGTTTCTGGACGTCAGTTCATAAAATATGTTTTATCCTCTACCCGCAAGAAATGTTTTCTCAAGTTTGTGACATACCTTTTTATTACACTTGTACATTAATTAGGATGCATATATTACATATTCTCCAGTCTATCGCTTATTAATGTGCATACAAATTTTTCTAAAACTTAATTTTTCTTCGTAGTTTATTTTAATCTAGATAAAAGGTCTTAAAATATCAAATTTATGCATATTGCTATAGCTTCAAATGAAATAGGGATAGTCAAATGTTTTAGAACTGAACTCTCTTTGTTGTTCTTAATATTCCATACATTTTTTTCCATGCAACTGCGAAATACTGCAGGTTAACAAGACTTAAAAGAATTAAACTAAACAATCAAAGCTATTAATAATGAATACCCGAAAAGGAATGAATGAGTTCCTGTATTTCCTAAGTGGAACATAGGGTCTCCTGAACCGCGCAACTTCGAGGCCCGTAGGCAAAGGGTAGGTTTCCTGATCATAGATATTCCGGAATGAGCGATCAGCCCAACGACGGAAGTGGAAGTACGAGAGAGCTGAGGTGATAGGAAAGATGATAACGGAGCTTCTGTGGAATGCTGGCGGGGGAAACCCGAGGACCCAGAGAAAATCCACCCCAGCGCTGTTGTCCACTACAAATCTTACTTTGCGGTCGCCTGGGTTCAAACCAGGGATGGCTTGATGAGATCCAAGTGGTCTAACCACTCACCATGGTGCCCCTAAAATAGAGGCAGAAAAAATTGATATGTGAAATGGATTTAGGGTCTCGTAGTTTTTGTAAACAGTTCAACCATTTTGGCCGGGTATTCTTTCGTTTAATAAGTCCTTCATGTCAAAAATTATGCACTTATTATTTGGGAATGTTCGTATAAGGATGGAATATTCTTCGAAGTATATTCCATGCTTGAAAGTTTAGTAAAGATAACTGCATTGCTATTTTCAAAACAATATAAGCGTGTATTCAGACTTTTATGACCATTATTTATTTTAACGAAGTGCAATAATGTTATAAAACTTCTGTTGGCACTTTAGTTGACAATAGTAAATTCTATATTTTGAATAATGAAACTACAAAGAGAGTGATATCGATTTTAAGATGGTCAGATATGTTTTCACGACTAATATACTGCAGTGACAGGCAACGGTGAAGCCGATATTGCTAGCTTCCCGCAGGTAATATTGCCCTTATCCTCTATTAAGTTGGTAGAGGCAAGGAATTCAATATCCGATAAACTGTGTTGTACCTCGTAAATAGAACCTTGCTGGGAGCGGGGTTCCCCGCATTGCTGTGATCGACGTGCGCTAAACGTCGTGTGTACCTAACCTTCAAATTAATCTCCAAACGCCGCGTTCGCGGTAAACCTGCGAACTTTGATGTATTTTCAAACATAGACCATATGAATGATAAAATATCATCCTTTTATATTCATAAGTCAATTATGTAAAACACTTGAATATTAAATAATTGATGTGCCCTTTATAACCTTCTTTGAAACAACATGACCATCTGTCTTTTATGTATCTATGACATAAATATGATATACTTTCAGGTCCATTTACTTCAAAAAATTAGAAAAAGATATATGTTTATTTAAGTGTTTGTGTCTGTGAACAACATAACTCAAAAAACAAGTCGGTTAAATACCAAATTTGATATATACCTTCTAAGAATGGGAACCAAAATATTCTAGAAAATATTTACTTCTTAAATGAAAAATCATTTAAAACTGTTGGTTTTATAAAATGACTTGAAGGATATGTTTAAAATACCACAAGTTTAAGGAAATTTTATATCAAATGAAACCTGTATCTTGAATTTTCTGTAAAAAGGCTCTAAAGCTGTATTATAGATGAACTCTGCACAAATGCTAAATCAAAATATAGAAAAAATTTTACTGCTGATAAAAAGTTCAATTATTTAAGGACACGGCATAGTTTTTTGTTTTTTTTTTTGGTCCAAAAAATAACTTTTTGGTTTTCAACCTTTAAAAGGAAACTACAAAAACTGAGCTTTAAAATTACGAGGATAAAATTTATCCGCACGTTTCATACATTGGACATACTGAATTCTATCTGAGAATATTTGATTGTTGCGTCCTGCTATGAAAGTTGGATCGTCATTGCGCCATTTGTATTCCTTTTGTTGCAGATAGATCATGACCGCCCCGTTAGAAGTGTGTACCAAAGTGAAACAACGATCCGATTTTTGTGGTCGGAAGGCATATCGTAGGACAAAATATATCAAACTTCATCAATAGTCACTCGTCTGTCACATGCAACCTCAATGTCATCGACTGTGGCCATATCTTGTCGTCCGGCTCCTTCCTCGTGCGTGACACTTGTCCGACTATTTTAGAAATTGTCAATCTATTCGTAGACACTCCGCTGTGGCAAGATACTGTTCCCATACTGTGCCGAAGGTCTGTGATGAGTTTTGGCCCCTGATACGCCTTCCGAACACTAAAATCGGATTACTGATCGTTATTCCTCTTTGGCGCAAAGTTCTAATGGAGCGGCCATGATCTATCTGCAACAAAAAGGAAGACAAATGGCGAAATGACGATCAAACTTCCATAACAGGACCGCAACATCAGAAATATCAAATACCATGATTCAGTGCAAGAAACCTTATTGCTATGTTGCGGATAACTTCTTGACTTACCTCGTATATATGAAATTTGTGGTGCTTTCAGTTAATAAGGGGTTTCAATTTGTATATTATGACTTGGTGAGTCACTGCTGTTATGTACATATTTAATTGCAGTTTAACGTAAACAGTATAGAAATACTTTACTAGGAATAAATTAGGTACTCTCTTCTCTAAAACTAGTAGAGCTACATGGGTAACATTTTTACTGGTCATTGATTTCATTTAAATAACAACCGATCCCATAAAATTATACCTCAAAATTCTAATCATAATTTATTAAAACATATGCTCGTAAATTTATCACGAACTCTGTATTCATTATGTAAAAAAATTGTTTGTGGGGAGGAGAATATATTTTCAAATGTAGGAAGTCAGTTTAGGTGGAAATTGTCAAGAAATACAAGCATTAAAGCATATAAAGGTTCAGTAAAGTAATTGACAGTTTCAGAGAAAAGTATACTTGCATACTCCTATAATACTGACAGTTTTGAAATGTTCATTTTATTTAAAAAGGTGTTTATGTCATACCTTTCAGCATATAAATGTCATTATATATGGATTATGTATGGAAGAGTGTCCTGTATTCAGTATAAAAGATTCATTTAATTACGTTTAATAGTTTAGAAACGGGTAGTCAAATTAGAATTTAAAAAAGCAATCAGCAGCTGCCTTTTATCTTTACGGTGTCTTTAAGCGTTTCTTTTCGTTTTTTACCATTATGCTTGGAAAGTATACTAATTTAATTTCAATCCTTTATAAATAAATTTGGTAAGCTACATATAAAGGTATTTTGGTTTACTAAATAATTCATATTCTACTTTCTTTATGCGTACAAAGTAGGTAAACAATGGAACAATTCGAACTCGATATCTTGAGGAAATCTACGTTGAACTTCCCACTATCCAAAACAAAAGCTTTAGGAACTATCCACATGCATAAGTGTGTGTTTGTAAGTGGGTCGGTTTCAACAGCGTTAACTCAAAAACAAGTGGTTAAATACCAGTTGGTTAAGCATTTTAAGAATCTAGATTGTAACTATTTTCGTTTAAGTTGGGCATCTTCTATGAACCCGACATAATTACTTTCATGAAAGTTCCCCACCTTTACAGGTGGGACATTCTTGGAAAACATTGATTTTCTGAGAAATGATTTAAAAGGTTCAAATACTTCATATTTTGGATACCCTTTTGGTACATGAAATGCGTATTTTAAAGTTCCTAGTAATAGCCTATGAAGTTACTTCATTCTGGAAGCCATGAATAACTGCTAAACCATATGAGACCTCTCTAAAGCATGCCATTTATCTCAAATACATTTTTGTGGAGTGAACCATTTCCGAAATGTTCCTTGTTATACAGGGTACTAATGGACTACATCGAAATATTTTCAGAGCAAGTGGAAAAATGCTGAACAAGCAATTTGATATAGGAAACTTAAGGCCTGTTGGTTCATATGTGGAAGTTAGGCTATAAGTTTCTAAAGTGCCGGTTCGCTACTGATAATTATGATACCACTTGAGTGCACAGCACACGAAAATGAAGAGTTTTCGGAGCACTCCTTATGGCGCAATGGCTATGACATGAGTCTTGAAGCGAAATTTAAACGAGTTCCAGTCTCCTTCACTGTTTTATTTGTTTTTGTTTTGTTGGTTTGTTTGTTCGATTGGTCACTTTTTTAATATTTTGTCTAAACTTTTAATTCTTCTAGAAAAGTATGCAATTAATGACAATTCTTTTTAACAAAGATTGAATCCTGCTTAATACCTTCACATTCTCTACGTCTACATGGGAGGTGGTTTAAAGGGTGAACAAACTTATAACAAGGAAATATCACCTTCTACGTTAGATTTTTAGGAGCTGCTCGAAATGGCGGCCCACAGTTTCAATGCAAAGTTGACGGTGACGATAGAACGACTGTCGTACTCTGTCCAAAATTCCTTTTATGTGTCGAATAACTTCATATGCTACTGTTATTCGGGCAATCAGTTAAGCATCATGCAATTTCTTACTATTTGAATTTACGTATTAAAAAGAAAGAACTAACTACAGGACAGGAAACGGACCAGTGACCTTTGGAACTCCAGTTTTCATCACTGCTAATTTGGCCACCAGAGCTTTTGAAGCCAGTAGAATAGGCTCTACTATGCAAGAAGGCAGTTAATCAATGCTCATTGTGCCACTGGCAGGTGATTAGTTCGAGATTTGAGATATTTTTGAGGCATTAAATCTTGAGAACGCCAATAATGAGCTACTAAATATCCAAGCAGTTTTAAGGACATTCTAATCCAATTTTATCCATCTTGTTTAAGTACCAACTTATCAGCTTCAGATTTCAATTAGGTTTATCTCAAATAACTGCGTTATATTTAGCCGCATACCATGCATTGTTTATCTCGTCTTCCTATTTTAGTCATACCTACAATCTCTGATATTATTTCGGTGTAATTCATTAACACCCTGTGTAATACTTTGCGTTTGACCACGCAAAGCGAATAGAACCTCAAGGTATCATCAGCTTAAATGATTTTACAATAACGTAAATTACGAAATATGGCAGATATTTCAGATTTACTGCCATATTTCCCTTGTTCTACAATATGATTTGCAAAATGTTAATTTCTCCAAATGTTTTATAAGAACAAAGTGGTAAGACAAATAAGCGTGAGAAACGATAATTTCTACAGTGTAAGAGAAATTCGTATTAATTCAACGCATCTAACTCTTAACTAACGCTTGCTCATAAATCTGAAAAAAGTCAGTGCTCCAGAATTACTCTAAAATGGACTTTCTGTTATTACATCTGGTTCATATTATCTGCTGAATGTTTGAACAGGGACCCAAGAGACCGCAATAGTGTGTAAACATACAGTACCAGTGAGTGATTTTGACTGCATACTCTCCATTCAAAGGGCATTAGCCGCGTTGATTATGACTAAAGCGTTTTCATCAACGTTTGCGGAGCGTCCAGGCAAAAGGAGAACGATGTCCAGTCCTACAGTGATTAAGGCTTCATCTAGGGAAAGCGCTGTGCGTTGTTCTAGATGGAGATAGTAGTCGTACGTACAATAACCGTCAGCACTGCTAGAACAATAATTGTAACTGGAAATGCCAAAACATGTGTTGGGCAGCCCGTCCACTGTGTTAC
This sequence comes from Mantis religiosa, assembly GCA_030765055.1. Taxonomy (NCBI): domain Eukaryota; kingdom Metazoa; phylum Arthropoda; class Insecta; order Mantodea; family Mantidae; genus Mantis; species Mantis religiosa. The sequence goes on along the minus strand of CM060957.1, from coordinate 115,266,193 downwards.
GTCTAACAGAATACATGTGAAAAGTAATATGATGATAAAAGAAATGTGCATGCTGCATGAATTCTTGCAGTTGCTGCGTTTTATTTAAATCTTAATAGAAAGTCGAATGACATCTAAAGGATAAGGAATGGAAAACAATGGAGGTCATGCACGCACTATGACCTTCAGATACTTCTGTTGTGGGCAACACGTAAACGATGAAGTGAGAGTATCGCTGAAGGCCGCAAGGCAAATACACCACGCAGACACGCGGAAGTCCCTAATACATGCAGGTAGTAGGATCCGGAAGTCCAGTCAAAAATTCGTGAAGTTAGTTGTGCACGAGTTATATAGATCGTCAACTGAATTAGTCATCCACTCGTGCTGTTTGTAAACAGAGCAAGAGAGGGAAAAACATGCCTTCAGCATCTAAAGCAGGGGGAGACAGTGGCGGTGTGACATCAGCTCCGTCAGCTCTAACCGCCAAATGTGCTCCCGAACGAAAGGCAGGTTAGCGTGTGACGTCACTGCACTGATTTCTGGGCGACAGGAAACGTATCGGGTATTAATAATATGTACAAATTACAACTTGAATGTTGTAATATTAATGCTGACTGCTTTATTTACGTAATTGGTTACAGTTTATAAACAATTACATTTTAGTTCTGTGCTATGAGGAAATATATGAAACTTCAACTATGTAGTTTATCGGAAGGTCAGGCATGTTATAAAGTAAATAGAATAAAATAAAAAATAAAGTAATTTTCTCTGCAAATTAGAGGAGATCCATTCAGAACAGAATTACGAGGATATTTTCCGACACTTTCTGTTTCGGTTTGCTTTAACTAGTTTGTTAATGTCAGGACGTAATGTCTGGGAAATTTGTAATCGAAGGCTGCATGTTAGATTGTGAACCGACAAGGTACTTCTGGGTTTGGACTTAGCTGATTTCATAACAGAAACAAATTGTTCGCACACATATGTCAAGCCAAACATACACAATGTCCGTGCGGTAAGTGAATACAACATTGGAAATCTGGTTTGGGGGACATTCTTGTAAAAATCTGCCAAGTCTTTCTAGTGTGTACCCTCTCTTAGTATAGTACCCTCTTTTAGTACAGTACCCTCTCTTTTACAATTAACTGTGAAGGAGAAAGTAAACAATATATTACATTCATGTCATTGCTTCACCCATTGTTCTACAACTTATTGTTTCAGTAACCTATCCCTCTAATTACTTATTGATATTCAAGGTGAATGTTTGTAGAAATACTTTCATTCCATATATGGCTATTAGTTGCTAGTGGAATAGAGCGATATTCACTTTTTTAAAAAGCTAGTAACTGTACGATTGCTTCTTTTTACGTAACTGCCAGATATAGTGCGATCCATATAAATCTGAACCACTTCAATGTGACATAACTTTTTAACAAAAAATAGAACACACGTGCAACATTGGAAGAATATAATACACAATTGGGAGATTACATTACACTATTTACATTTCACAGAGAATGCTGAAAGTGTCCTCTCCCAGCATTTATAGATGTTTGCACTCGTCTCACCATATTATCTGAAGTTTAATGGAGATGATATCGAATTGAGGGAATGTTATTTCAAGTAAGATGGCACAATGTGCCATCTAATGACACCCTGGAACTTGTAACCAATTTCTTTGATAATCGAATAATCCCAAAAGGTCTGTGCCCCCCTGATTCCCTGACCTAATTTCACCGGATATTTCGTTGTGGGATTATCAAAAATAGAGTGTACAAGAATAGGCCACGGAAAATTGATGTTCTAAAGGAAAATTTTCGAACCAAAATAAGTAACATTAGCGAGGATACTCTCCGTAAAACTTCAGAGAATATGGTGAGACGAATGCAAACATATATTGATGCTGGTGGAGGACACTTCCAACATTTTCTCTGAGATGTAAATAGTGTAATGTGTTTGTATTTTATTCTCCCTTTATGGCCTATTGAAATGGTTCAGGTTTATATGGATCGTACTGTATAAATGAATTACTAATGCACAGGATATACTTTAAAATTATAATGAATAGAAAAGTAGTTTCAGGAAATGATAAATGTCACAAAATTTGACTTAAATTATTTTATAATGAGTTAACGGAAAACTGAATTATAGAAAATTGATTCACGGTGCGAAATGTTTCATGGAATACTCACATAATGTTCAAGATGAAGATGGTTTTGTCATATATATGACGTTGAACATATAGGGATTTAGTGAAAATAAAATCTACCGCATTTTTCTTTGTAAATGTCATTTCTATGTCCTTCATAGAAATTGCATGTATTCTTTGAAAGCAATAAACCAAAATAAACTGTAGTGTTTAATCAATTTTTGGCTCATAAATGGATGTTCACAGATTTAACTGGAGAGTTTTATAAACATATTACTTTTCAATTGTGGGACTTAATAACCTGGGTATTTATGGTGATATTTCTATACTAAATGTACAAAGCATACGGTATCTTTACATAGCATTCATAACACATACACAACACGCTTATGGAGAAAGCACCTTGAGCAGGCTCCCATGGTTCAGCAGTAATATAAATTCGTGTAAGGCTTTTGTATTATAAATAACAGTTTGTCTTTCTGCTATATTTCTTTCAGTATCAACAAAATCGTGTTTTTAAAATGCAATAATGGCATTCAATGTTTAATACTGCTATGGCAAAGGAAGGAATCACAACACTTCTCGGACACGTCATTGCAGTGGCTGTAGAATTACTTGCATTTCCCTTACAATCTCGCTGATTCACCTTTGTAAAAATAAAGGAAACATTCTTCTTCTTGGCGCGACAGCAAAGGTTCGGAAGGGTCATCTGCCTTGTCACTCAGAATTTCGTGGCATCAGACCTCAGGGCGTGTTCTTTGTTGGCATCCCATACATCATCACCCGCGAGAACAAGGCGAAGTTGCATCAGCAGACCGGAAGCACCTGTCATTGTTTTTCTTTTTACGTCTTTATCTGTCTTCTTTCGGCATTTCGACTTCCGGAAGATCCGATACCATGCACCGAACAGTAGAAAGAAGGAAATAAAAGGTACTGACCTAGTTCCAGTATCAAAACTCTGTGAGAAGCCAGAAACTGTGACAAAAGTCAACAACTCTAAAACCTACCTACAATGTAATATTGTTAGGCGATGGATGCACAGAAATAAAGGAAACATTCTATTAGAATGGTCTGTGAAAATTAAAATAAATTTATCCACTTACTCTTAGTTTTTATAGAGTATTTACATGAAAGTCTTTCATACCTATCTCTTGTTAAAGGGTTAATATTTGCAAAATAGCTTCCATTCACGTTACAAAACAAATACACAAGTGGGTATATGAAGCAGACAAATCAATTACTTGCTGAGTGAAGTGGAACAAATAAAGAAACTTGCACAATGGAAATTTTATTTCAGAAAAATAAGTGTTTAAATAATCAATATCTGCAATAGGCTTTTGAAACTAAATATTGAGTAGAATGATTTATTTACAATCAACTGCTGAAGGCCCACCTCGGTAGAGTAGTTGCTAGCCTGTCTGCCTTACGTTCAAGAATGTCGGTTAGGGACATTTACCTGGATAAGGTTTTTTCCGGGGTTATCCTTATCCTGAAGATCAAATGTGAGGTAGCTCTAAGTTTCATGGACCCCGAAGTCATTCATTTCAGCAGCATTTCACCAATTCCATTCATCGCCCGATATGACAACGTTGGAGGACGTAAATTACACCCCCCAAAAGGATTAACAAAGCTATTTTGTACGTTCCCGTCAGTCATAACGGTTCCAAATTTATTTTAAGCATGGCTTAGTTGAACTTATAGTAGTTCTTTAACTGGATACATGTGGGTAATAACAGCATTAATTTAAGCTCACAATTTACTTATATTTCAACCGATAATCTATGTTTTCAGCCTTAGTGCCACATCACGTATACCCATTACATATTTAAGTTTAATAAATGTTTAAAATTTATTAAAACTAAAGAGCATAACGCATTACAGAAGTTTAAAGTATATTTCAGGATTTCTTGTACACAATTACTCCTGTAGATCTTTATTATTTTTAATACCGTTGTTATTTATTAATCAAACCTCTTGTTCGTCTAACAAAAGAAAGTACAAATAATTTAAGGTTTTCTTCTAAAAGCATTTACTGTAAGCAATGGATATACTAAAATATGTATTAAATTAACAATATTAGTATCTCAAGCTTAAAAAAGATATGTGACTGTGGTCTCTAGTATAACTTTTAAGTTTGTTCTAAAAGTTATAACTTGCAATGTATTTCAATCCTATAAAAATATAATGATGCACATAGCGTAAAAATTGTCATATAAGGTTCCTTTACATATATTTTAAATAAAGGTTCCGAACACTGTATACATGAAAATTATATTACGATTTTCATAAAATATATTAATTTTGGAGCGTTACCGTCAAGACTTTTATTATAGTTATCCGATTAACAGATCTCTTACAAAGTGTTTAATCAGTTTATATATCTTATATTTATTTGCAAAAGTTGAGTAGGTTGCTTGTGTGGATCACAATCAAAAGCTTGCTCATTTAAATTCCAAGCACTGGCCAATCTGATCGAACTCTTTTGTTGGTTTCCCTCAGTTGTGGGTGGGTGTACCTAAAATAACAGTCATAGAACCAAAGAGAGAAGAAATAAAATGAATGGTACAGGAAGTAAAACACGCAATGAAGACTACTCTCAAATATCATTCTACACGTTTCACCCAGAGTAATAGCCAAAACATCATAATAATGACTGAGTGAATCAATAATAGTAAATCTGATTCATATGAGCGACTGTGTGCTATATTGTGGGGAAGGCATTTGGGATCCTTCTTGTTCAATTTACGTGTTGAACTGCTGACGGAACTGTATTCTGTAGGTGCTTACCTGATCTCTATTTGATCCTGCCTGCCGGCAATGGATGCGCTCACTCTTCACTCGTCACGCTATTATGTGTTTCAAATGGGAAGAGTTCTGGAGTCCAGCTAATCAGATACCGTATCACACTTAGCGTTTCCAGCTTGTTACCCCTCTCCTTTTATATTTCCCTTTCTTGCACACTCATACAACATGCAGGTCTGCTTGCCGCAGTCGTAAGGTTAAGCAAATTATATTTTACAAATTTTTTACAATTATGCAGTTGCCAAAATCAAAATTGGAAAAACATTTTCGCAAATTATGTATACTTTTAAATACTATAACTATGATTATAGTTAATGAATTACCTGTTTTTCTACTCCAATGAAACTGCCAGTGGCTCATCCATATCGCTGTCAATGTCACTTCCGTTAAGAGACAATTCGTCATTGTCACTGCCTTCATAGTCTGAGCCTTGCAAATTTATGATTATAGGTTCCAAAATCTCGTCACGTGCTATTTATTTCTTAAAATAGCCTTATTGAAGGTTTTCTGCATGCCTTACGCAGTTTTCCCAGTCCTGTTGTGTTATCTTGTCAATTTCTTCGTGAACAAGTCGTTCAACGTCCGTCAGTTTAAAAGTATTATTTCTGCTTGCAATTCCCCTTTTTATTTGAGCCCACACCAACACAATTGGATTATATTGGCAGTGGTAAGATGGGAGGCGCGTTACCTCGTGTTCCATTTCAATTTCAAGTTTATGCAGCTGATACACCGTTTCCGTGTTTTTAAACGGAAGTGCTGCTTGCAATATCTCATTTTTAGTCTCTGTTTCCGAACATTTTTTGAAGAAGGTGTACACCTTAAACACAATACTTTGAGCCTGACTTCGCAATAAATGCTTTTTTGAATCCAGACTAGTTTCACCGAAAGAAGCCATTGCACTATTTAACTCTTACTCTACTGTTTTGTAAAGAACAACTGAATGATATTGATCTGAACTCTCCAGAGTAAATAAACACTTATTATACATCATTCATTCATAAACATAAGCATACAGCATTGCACAGGCTAACACGAAATGAAGTGTAAGCTCTTTCTCAAATTTAACACCTTGACTTTTTCATAGTAGTTCTTGTATCACGTCATGTCAGTAGTTTAAATTTCAGTTCTGAGTAATTAAAAGAATATGTACATACATACACACTTTGGACTCTAGAATAAATAGAGATTACGAACCATTCATAAACAAAGATATAATGCGACCAGAAACGTTCTGCAGGGCAGCAGGAAATTTATTGTTTCCTCTCGCTCGAATTGGCTTATTCAAAGTAATTCTTTTATCATGTCATGTCAAACATTTATGTTTCAGTTCTGAGTAATTACAAATATACGTACACGCATACATGCCAACCAATAATGATGTTCATACAGTGCTTACGTCACGGTTTATTGTTATAATACAGGTTTATTTATTTGCATTAGAAAAACTATTTGAGCTAAAAATATGGGGTTTTCATGGTTATGTTATGTACATTACTCCCTACCTTCCACATGGATCAGTTTTGGCAAAATCTGAATTTTTGTCTTAGCGCGAACAGTATTTAATACAGGTTGATTAGGTTGGCGCTCGTCACACACCATTTAGCGGGAATGGAACACGACAACACCGCAGGACTCCGATTGGTTACTTACCTAGAAGCGCTCAAAGACAAACATCTTCCCATTTGAAACACACAATAGTGCATATTATCGCACCATCCTTTCACGTCTTTCCTACTACCCTCCCTCTCTGGGATCACGTGCTCTGCACCGATTTCAGAACCCTTTGTTTTGTACACAGAATCTGATAAGTACTGCTTGAAACACGGAGAATTTAGCTTAATAGGGGATTTAATTTTTGAATTCCCAGTAGAACCTGGTTGCTAAAACATCTTTTGTTGTCGGTAAGATATTATTATACTTATTATGCACAGAAGTTTGACGTAAATTTCAAAACAACCAATGTGCTTTGGAAGTTCCTTTCCGGAAAGGAGAAGCATTATTAAAACATATTAAATTTAAAAATTCTGATGTACTACATACAGAAGACATCCTGGACACTCTGTTCATAACTGGTATGCAAACTCCTCAAAGCTTAGTTTTGTTGAACTTCTTTTTAATCAATACATCTCGTTGAAGAAATAGCTGCATTTACACTATTACATTTATTACACTATTTACTTTTCATTATGGATGTTATACGTCTTGAGAACAAGATAGTGTATGCTGACAACTAAAATACTCTTTCCATGCAAACGCAAGAAACATCTAAAACTTGACAGAACCTTAAAAGAATGACCAAGTATTAATAAACTCAAAATTTTTGTAACCAGTATCTCAAAAATCGGCTAAGTACAAAAAGGTTATTTGAAATATATTATGTCTCAAAAGATCTCCATTTTTTGTGTAGTAACTCAGTCTCTCGATTGACACACACACACACACACACACACACACACACACACACACACACACACACACACATATATATATATATATATATATATATATATATATATATATATATAAAATCGTAACAAAGGGTTCACTAATGAAAGATACCTCACAAGTACTCCCAGGAAATTTAAGGTACAAATTTTAGTTTTCACGAGTGGCCGGCCGGACAGCGGGCGGTTATTGCTGCAGTAGAAAGCACGCTGCCGTCGCAGTAGGCACACCACTGCCGCACTGAATATTTAAATTCAAGCGCTTAGATTTATCATGCAAGTTATATTTAAAATAATCACATACCTTTCTCACAGAAGGTTGTGGAAATGATATCTTGGGGTGCGACACATTTCTCACGCCTTCGAAGAAAATTTCTGTTGACACCATTAATTCATCTTCTGAAATTGCAGTGATTTCTCTTGATATTGTCTTTCAATTCTTCCAACGTATGCGGGTCGTTCCGGTACGCTTTACCTTTTAAGTTTCCCCATAAATTAAAATCACATACCTCTGATGCAGTCTTTATATCGATAATATTGGGTGGAATGTAATACCCCTTAAACTAATAATTATGTGCCAGAAAATTAAAAACAAGCTTGAAATATGCATTAAAATTCATATACTTAATTTAAATTGTCACTATGGATAAGGGCTACAGGAACCTGCAATTATTTTATACGCCGTAAAACCTATCTATAAATTTCCTTTCGCTAATCTTTTATATATTCTTTAAGCTTCTTCGGTCAATATTATTTATCGGAGAGAAAAAGGGACCGATTTATTTTCGCCACGAGTGTTTTTGTGTCGCCTCTCAATCAGCTGTCATTTTACGTCCCAAACTATAAGCAAAGCCAAGATTTGTTTAGCATTATCAGCGTATTCAGTAAGTGTTTCTTCAAACGACAGTACAAAATCTTCCCTGTCGTTCGTACTGTGCGTATTTCCAGAGTTCACAATAGTGGTTTACAATTTTTCTAAGGAAAAATGTTTTTCTGGGTTTATGAAGGTCTGTCATGCAGGTCATGGCCTCCAAAATCAGTAGCATGAGTTAATAAGAGGACCAGGTTTCTTTGTAAAATCAATCCTAAGAAATGGTCCTTCCGACAAAATATTCTTGTAAAACCACATTCCTTTAAGGGAAGAAAGGGAATCTAGTAGTTATTACTATCTCTGCCAAAATTTCCATAAAATATTCCAGTATATGTGTTTGTGTTGATCAAATTGATCAGTCAACTTAATTGGTGTCCTTTAACTATATACCGCTTATGCATACCCTGAGATAAGAGTCTAATTGTTCACCACTATAGCAGCTTGCAAGCTATTAGCACCCTATCAGCTTGTTATAGTGATAACCCAGGACACTACATCGACTCATAATCCTGTCAAACCAGCTCCTATATATGTACTTAGTCTCCCTGAGATATTTCGACCAACTGTCAAGACCAACCCAAACCAACCACCTAATAGAACAGAGGAGCTAAACTGTTAGTTATACGTTGTTCTAATAGTTCTCAGATATACCATAAACAGAGGGATAGAAGAGGTGGAAGACGCAGTGGTTGAAATAAGGGTGAAAAGGGGCAGCAATAAATTAAACTAAGTACTGTTTGTGTGCATTCTTTAACTGCTGTAGTTCTCGGCTTTACGTTCTCTGCTGGATATGAAATACCATTTACATCTGCTCAGAGGCCTCTAAGCTTCAGGTTGTTCTACTGTCCACCAACGTAAAGTACAGATGTATTTTTTAGACATGGTGTGAGGCGTAATGTTGCGCAGTAGTTTATGGCCAAGTCCACTTGTTTAATTTTAAGAAAAAGGGTTGTCACTTTATTCATGTGTCATGTAACTCACTAGCTTCATCAGCAATCTGCTGGTGAAAGCAGAGATCTTACCCCCACCTTTGATTTGCATGACGCCACTCGCGCACATCCGAGCAAGGTCATGTGGCACGTCTAACAATACATCTAAGTCCCTGAGAGGAAAGTGCCACCATACACACTGGGACAAGGACAGCGAATGTACGAGACAGAGAACGAATGCTACACAAGCAGCAGAACCGTTCAAAAAACATGCGCTCTATTCTGTCAGTACACTAAAACCGAGAAAATATATTCACAAAAGTAGAAGCCGTCAGAATGTTTTTGAATGGTCTATAAGTGAACTGACATGGGGTGTCATAAACTTGTCGAGGAAGGGTGTAGGAATCTTCTCCAAACCCCTGCGACTCATTTCCCGGAGTCTTTCTTTGCTGTGGTAAACTATACGTGCATTAATCTGCCACATGGACCAAATAATTTACTTACATTCCTAGGAAAACCATGATTCTTATGACCAAAGCTTATCACCTTTCACCGAATTAGAACCCGGGAAGAGGGGAGAAATTTATTTTTATAGCTGAAGAAAAAAAAAGTTGAAAGGCGTGTATAATAAAATCTTACTTAACGGGCAGCAAATCAAAGTGACTGCCTCAAGTAGTTGGCCTTTGGCTTTTAAACCCAGATGTCTTGCATTCGATTTTTGGCAGCTTTGGAACATGTTTTCTTAAATTTTGTTGTAATCGCTTCTTATCCTCTGCATAATCTGAGGGCATCAATATGGGACCAAAATTCCTTGTGTATTGGTAAAGTACTGACATTCAACAGCAGAAATATACAGTCACTGAGTTGGTTTCTTTCTTTCTTTTTTTTTCTTAAAATTAATGTCCCCTATATGGTTACAAAAGCTAAAGGGAGCTATACAAAGAAGCATAATAATAATAAAGGCTGTTGTTGCACATTCTGTGTTATACAAAAATATATTTTACTCCCTTTTTATTGTATTTTGTCCAAGTACTTCCTTCATGGTGTTTCGTAAGGGCTTGCTATTTCACACACTGAAGACATTTCTAGCATTATGGAAATTAATTCCTCCGCTTTGTTACCGGGCCTCTGTGGTTTTTGATGAAGGCAGCAATCTCATTTGCGCCACAGCTTATCTTACAGCCAACATTTTAAGAATCCTCTCAAGTATAAAACATACATGTTGCATCCATGCCTCCACCTACAACTAAGCTAATATCCTGTGCAAATGTCGTTAAAACAAGTAACACACGAATGTTCCGACTTGAGAACTTAAAAAGCACACACAAAAACTTGTTTCGTAACGCGTTTCCGCCGACATTCCCGGGACAAACGAAGGGAACATAGAAGGAGAATTGGATTTCAGAGGACGGAAATTGCTACACTTAGTTCCCCCGTCCCTTGTCTCCTTGGGCCCCCCTCCGCCCCAACTTGCAGCAAAAAAAGGGAAGGAAACGAAACGTTACAAAACATAAAGCTTTGGTCTCCACACAGAAGAGTGTAAAAATAAAAACTACAGAAAGAAACTTTTAAGTGTCAAAGACCATCAACAGCCCTTGAGCTTTTTCCATCGGAGCTCTAGGTCGAGTGTATTTAAGAAACCATAGAGAAGAAAAGTCTTTAATAGAAAGTGAGTGAGTGCTACTGAATATCCTGTAATTTCTGAATTTTAGTTTGCTATTTTTCTATTTACATTGGGTGAAATAGAACTTATTATATACATTCCATCTAGAATATGCTTTACGAAATTATTATAACAAAAATCTACACTGACATTTTGTGTTCTTTATCCTTATTATAGAAAAAAATTAGCTGTTGCTCCAAATTGAATGGTTAATACAATGAGAATGTGTGAGCAGAAAGCTTTATGAAGTCATGGTGTACGTATAACTAGCATACAGAGGTTACATTTGTATACTAACTAAAAAGCAACGTAGTAAAATACAGGCTTCGGAAATGAAATTCTTAACAATTGTGAAGGAATGTACGAAGAGTGACCTATTAACAAATTAAATTAGTAGAAATAAATTAGGAATTTTCATATAAATGAAAGGTAAAACATTTCGAACAAAAGTGGTAACATCATGTTGAAAAAATGAAGAATAACAGACTTAAAAGGAAACAATGTACGAGGGCTGTTCAATAAAGAATGATCATATTTTTTTACGGACATAATTTTGGCTCTAAAATTCAATTTTATTATATTCTGTTAGCTTAATGTGAAACAAACACGCCGCAGTAGTTTCATTGTTCGTACACCTGGTTCCCACCTGTGAGAACCAGGCAAATTCAGACATGTTCAGTACCACCTACCGCTGCAGTGGAGGTAACATACAGTTATAGTTGATGTTAGAGGAAGTTCTGGAGTTTCTATCAAACGTAATCGCTGCTGATGAAACTTGGCTACATCATTTTGATACTGAGAGCAAACAGCAAGGATCAGTGTGGAAATCTCCTTCATCACCAACTCCCAAAAGAGCAAAAGTGGTTGCTTCTTCTGGGAAAGTCATGGTCATCTCATTCATTGATATTCATGGAATGGTTTATCAGTATGTTGTACCTGCACACACATCAGTAACTGGACAATACTACAGGGATGTCCTGAAAACATTGCAAGTCCATATCATGCGTAAAAGACCACATTTCCATGAAGCAGGCTGGATGCTGCACCACGATATTGCGCGGCCGCATATTGCCAAAGTTGTTGAATATCTTGCAAAAATCAACATGAAGTGCATCCCTCACCCTCCCTATAGTCCGGATTTAGCCCATGTGACCTTTTTCTATTCCCTAACTTGAAGAAACGCCTTCGTGGGAGGCATTATCCATCATCAGAAGCAGTGGTGAAGGCTGCGGAGGCGATTTTGAAGGAGTTCTCAAACAATGGTTTCCAGCATGTCTTTGAAGACTGGCAGAAACGCTGGGAAAAGTGCATCGCATTCAGACTCTTCTGAGAAGGACCATCAAAATTATGAGGATGAGTAAAGATGGATTCTCAACAAAAAAAAAAAAAATGTGTGGTTATTCTTTATTGAACAGCCCTCGTAGTATTATCTTAAAGGAAGGAGATCTGTGAGTATATCCAGGAACCGATGGCTAGAGGACTTTGAAGGCGGAAACAGGCACTTAATTGCTAAGTCATGAAGTGAAACAAAACAAGAAGAATACATGAGTATAACAATAGTTAGTTGGCATAAATAAAGTAGTAATTATGACAGCACACAGAGCGGTTAAGTAATTGATTTGTTAAAGGAAATTCGTAAACGATTTGCAGATATGAATGAACAGCCTGTAAATACCTTGAAGGCAAAAGACTCCTGCTGGGCAAGGAGTAGCAACTGATAGGCTCATTAGAGTTTCAACTCCTAAGAGTCTTGTGCAGCTGGTGCGCTCCAGTAAAGGCATGCTTTCGTGACCTTAGCACTGTCACTGTTAACTTCACACACTTAGGACATACAACATTGTTATACATATTTAGCTAAGACACACACACACACACACACACACACACACACACACACACACACACACACACACACTTTTATACTGCATCTCTCTTAAGAAACACAATTTTTGTATTACTCCCCGCCCACGTGCACAAGCGTGACAGAGGACAATGACATTTTCGCCCATACACTAAATTCAAACAAGTTCACACACTTAGGACATACAACATTGTTATACATATTTAGCTAAGACACACACATACACACATATGCATTTTTATACTGCATCTCTCTTAAGAAACACAATTTTTGTATTACTCCCCGCCCACGTTCACAAGCGTGACAGAGGACAGTGACATTTTCGCCCATATACTAAATTCAAACAAGTTATATGCACAAGAGTAGCTTACCAGAAGGTTTTGTTTTGTAGATTTTGTTCCCGGAAATTGCTCACAGGAAATTTGCTTCTTATGATGGCAGGTAAATGAGTTGAAAGTTATGTTCTTCATGATGGGAGTTAAACTAAAACAAGATAAAAAGTGGGTACTAAATGGCAAAAGGGCGGAAATGGTCAATGAAGTTGAATACTTAGGAGTAAGGTTGAAAACAGTGGAAAGTGGGGAGCACACAGGAGAAAAATTGAAGAAAAGGAAGGGTGGCAATGAATGGAATAAGAATGTGCAAATATAAGTTAGAAATGACAATCAAGTGGTTAGAAAGGATGTACAAAGCTCTAGTTGAATTCAAAATGTTGAATGCATTGTAGATCTGGTGGGGGGGCACAGAGGTAAACAAAACGGTGGACCAAAACTACAGAAGGTTTTGTAAAGAGTTACTAGGCTTACCAAGATCAGCACCTAGGGAAGTGGCTTTAGTAGAATTAGGAAAAACAAGAAGAAATAGAATAATAATGGAAAGAGTAATAAAATTTTGGTATAGGTGTTTGGCCAAAGAAGAAGGGGAAATTATGAAATTATGCACGAGACAGTAAAAAAGTTTAGAAAACTCAAATAGTTGGTGGGCAGAAATTGGAGGAATTGTGTGAAAATAGGAATGGGAGATATTGGGAGATTAGAGGAAATGAATACGTACAATGTGGGTAAATTAGTAAAATGCACAATAGAAGATATAGAAAGACAGGAAATATGGGTAAGTCTAGAAAATATGAAATCATTACAATTTTACAAGCAAATAACAAGAAATTGGGGACGAGAAGCATATGTAGGTTACTGCAATAGCCAAGAGAGAGAAGGGTTAGCATGGATGTGAACAGGAATAATATTTCTAAGAGGGATAAGAGGTAGGGAAAAGGGAATATGTTAATTGTGTGGGGGAAAAGAAAGCATAGAACCCTATGTAACTGAATGCGAGGAGGTTGTAGTATGGAGAAAAATGGTTTGGGAAGAAAAATGGGAGAAAGTAGAGAAGAGGATAGTAGCTATAAAAATGTTAACGGGCAGGGAGGAGAATAAGGTAAGAATTACTGGTGAGTTCTTGCAGAAAGTAAAAGAAAAAATGGGCCAGAAATGTAAAGAATATAAGAAAGGAGGATGAGGGGGAAGAAAGAGACTAAGTAATCAAGGAGGTACGGAGGTTAAGAACTACCTGGCAGAGCAGAAGACCAGGCTGTCATGCAAGCCAAGGTAGCAACAAGGTAAAGACAAAGGTAGCCTGAAGTTGTAAATTGTAAACTATTGGAATATGCGCAATAAATATATCATATATAAATAAATAATAAAAATAAATGGTACCTGGGAGGCTATTTCTTCGAGTGTGCTCCATGTAGCTCTGTTCTTAGCTTGTATTGGCCATTGTGTCCCTGCTATCCTTCTGAAGCTATCTGCCATCTCAACTTTGGACTCCCAGCCGTTCGAAGTTCTATTCTGGGGTTCCACATTGCCATTCGTTGCGTCCATCGGAGGTGGTGCATTCCGGCGGTATACACTCCCCATCTCCATTTCAACTGTTGCGCGTATGAAGTAATGCCGGCCCTCGTAGCCATGGTCACTAAAGCGTCTGTCTCTAGCGTTGCGCCGCGTAGAGGGTCGCGGGTTCGAGTCCCGCCTTGGGCATGGGTGTTTATGTGTGAAACTAGTGAAACATACAAGAAAATAAACGAAAATATAGAAAAAACGGTTGAATAAGAAAAGGAAAAGTATAAAAAAGAAGGGGAAAAAAAGAGCCACGTTGCTCATGCCCGTCTTTCTCCTGACTTTCTTGTTTGTCATCCTGTCCTTCCTACTCACGTGCATTATTTTCTGCTCCAATTTGTGCTGATAGATTTTCAGCATGGTAACTCTTTTTAAGGAAGAATTTTTTCATCTATTTAACAAACACTGGCAATACACAGATTTCGATGATTTCTTTATGTATAGTTTGTTTTTTGAACCTATATATCAGGATTAACTTGAGAATTTACTATTTCTTCCTTGCCTGGTTGATGCCCCTTTTAATATAAAGTCTGTAAAATTCGGAAACTTTGCGAATAAATCGACCTAGGTCAGGTGATTTGAACTGGCTTCCGGACCTATACAAGGCATAGCGTGTTCTCCTCATCCTGAAGGATGAGTAACGGTTTCGTTCCCTTTGCAGTATTTAATTCAAACGAACACAACGGAACGATTACTTAAAGTGTACCGAAATAACATGTACGTTGGCATGATATTGTCCGACGCTGGAACAGAGTATAATGAAAGAAATGCCTTCAATGTAATCAAATGATTTTGTGTTTACATATCACAAAACAAATTTGGTTTATTATTACATTACAGCATTATTATTACAGCCTATTTAAGTTTAATGTTGAATGACTTCATAAGAATATCCGCATATTGTGAATTCACATTACAAAATTCATCATTTAGGTTTTCACAAGCAATAATTAGGAAAGAGCAGATGCAAAGGATGTGTTTATGCTCATTAAACACACGCTTAGGTGAAAGTGAAATCGATGTACATTGTGTCTTCTTACTATTTCGAAAATGAAAATAAAATTTCTGCTATCATGAACCAGCAACCATGTAACACTGACAGTGTGTTCTTAAAAAACCTAGAATGCCTCTGCAAGAAATGCTTTCACAAAAATATTAAAGTAAAGAAAAATGTGCTCCACATAACGAGGTTTTCAACTGTTTGAAATAGTGTATTAACTTCGCTTTCCCCTTGCATATTATGTACAGGAAACCTATATTTTATTAAGTATATATAGATATTGAAATTTTAACACGAACAAGAAATTTGGACTCATTGAAATCTCGATATTTAATTTCAAGTCTAGGACACCAGGATTTCATTCTAACCCACCTATGTAAGCAAATGCAAGACTAGGTGTAACGATTTTCTGTAAAATGTAGTATGTTTGGCATTATATGTATCTTCATTATAGTATGTTCCTTTTAAAAAGTTTGACTACCCAATATTGTTCTGCATTGAACTTTTTGGGAAATAGTTATCATTATTAAAAATGTATATAGTATATAATATTGCAAATAAGTTCAAACATTGATTTGTTATTAAAAGAACAATTGATGAATCGTAACTTTATTAAGCATATATTCTGTAACTTAAATCGTTGAAATATGTGCCTAGGAATAAAACAGATTAAACATGAATTCAAAGTTCTGATTTAAACTAAAATTATTTATCGTAGATTCGAAATAATAAATATTGAATGATTATGAGGGTATATAGGTTTTTCTATTAAAGTGAAGGCACTATCTAGTTTGCAGGTGTAATTGATTGTTATTTTACAACTACATTATTTTGTTTAGGGAAACGTTTCTCCTAATGCTTTTAATGGATATGCAGACATAAACTTCTGAGTATATATTGATAACTGCAACAATAGCCTTCATTTTACAGGTGATAATTATATTTTTGTTAATAATATAGTTCAAAACATATTTTCTGAAGTAAATTCTGCAATTGTGACTATAAGGGTAATAAACTAGATGATTCTATCAATTCCACTAATTATGTTTTGTACTTTGTGAAGATTATCATAAGGTAAGGTCAAAATATGGCTAATTTTTAATTAACATGATGCCAAAAGGAAAACGACAAATTATATAACTTTATATTTCCTTGCATATATAAACAGAAGTGTAGCTTAGAAATTATCTCTAGGTCTAAACTTTCTAAATTTTACTTACTTAAAAATTATAAGCGAAAGTTTTATTCGTTTTCTTTGGTTTTTGATCGAAATCTTCCCTTTAAGAAGCCTGTGTATTCTCTTCTATCACCTTTAGCTTCATTTCCTTTGTAATATTTCCAAAGCTTGTATTTTTATGGGTACCTTGCTCATCTGTTTTATAACTCACTGCACTTATTATCAAAATGGGTTCGTTATGTACAAGAGGTATCTTTGAGTATATACATGTTTAAAGATATACTCAAAGTAACGGAGATATCATCTTTAAGTGAAGAAAGAAAGTTAACTGCAGTTCGATGTCTTATAATCCAAGATGTTTTAATAATTTCAAATCTTTAAGTACCTGAGTATTACATTTAAATTAGTGTTATATATTAGGAGTGTGCTTCCTTAGAATTGAAATTAGATAGGAAGTAGAACCTTATTACTGATGTACATGAATATGACATTTATTTCTCGTACATACTTCTGGCAAAGCGTTGCCTTACTTCCTTCGTCTGTCTTATTTTGCATTATTGTTCTTAATGAACAGAAATAAGACAGCCACCATTCACAAAAATGAGAGAGGTTGACCTATATCCACCCTTTTATAGCTGATTGCTACCGTCGCTCCTGCTTGAGGTTTTACTATTCATTTATCGATAGATATTTTGGGTAAAAGTCTAGTAATATCAGTAATAAATTTTCATGAGCCACTGTTGTTGCAAAATATCATAGTCTTCAAAGGTAACATGCTTTGTGAGTTGGGAAGCAATAGCTATAAAATCAGATAATATTTTTAATATCTGCAACAGCAGTAAGGCGCAGCCTGGTACAACCATTTTGTGCTTATGCAGCAAAGCCATAAAGTACGAAAATATGTTTTGCAGTCCTTTTCTTAATCCAAGTTTTTTAAATACTCCCCCTGATATTCATCAACAGAAAATTGAGGTGTGGAGAAAACATTGTAGGGGATAGAGTGCTAAGTAAACCGTTAGGGCATTTAAAGAAATTCCGCAAGAAAGTGGATTGGGAATAGGTGGCCTGTGATTACTGAGATCTGGTGGAGGAGGTTGATGAAAACGCTTGAGACAACAGACGCTTTACAATTTCATCTATATCCTCAAGTTCTATGTGGGACTAAGACAGCTAATCTGTCCACACTGAATATTGAAAATGAGATGCGCAAAACCACACATTTTACCAGAGAGTAACTCTGATAAATGCGTGATTTCGGTGATGAATTTTAAGCCAAATCGCCACAGACGGCGAAATATGGGTTTTTATGCTTCACCGGAAATGAAATAAAAGTTTATGGATTTCGGCGCTGAACTTAAGCCCAGGAAGTCAAGTTCAAGGAAACCATTTAACTCAAAATATCCTGCAACCTGTATATTGTGATAGAAGCTATTGCGACTCAGCAAATTCTGATAACTATTGTAGCAACCTACGCCGTGCAATCCAAACCAAAAGGGCATAGCAGGCTGAGGAATTGACTTGCTTCATGAGAAATTCCAACCAAATTGAGCTAAACTTTCCCAAGATCTCATCACATCATTTGCATGGAAACAAATTAATCACCATTCATACAGCCCCAGTCTGGCGCCTAGTGTGATTACAAATTTAATCATCGTGGTGGTCAGCATTTCGACATTAAGGAAGAGCCTGAAAGGACTATAATGGTTATCAAATCAGGTGGCACATCTCTATGAGCATGGAAATCATAGGTGGTTGTTCAATATGATGAGTTTCTTAATATTTGTGAAAATTATGTAGTAAAGCGTATTAAAGTATAGGCTTTTATGAAAAGTAAATTATATAAAAAAGTATCTCAAGAGTTTTCCATTTAAAAATTGTACTAATAAAGCATGACTCACATCAGCTCTTCATTACTAAACAATTCTTGCATTTCATAAATAACAGTTTATAAAATAAGCAAGCAGATATCTCAGAACCACAGTTCAGCTGGCGTAAGTAAAGCCGTTAAGAAATAGATTGTATATATACCATGTGCAATAATTTTCTGTTCATAAAAGAACTAATATCATTGAGTTTTTTTTCCTATCATTGAGGTTCCCGTAGGGCAGGGGATCCGTTCCCTTCAGCTGCCGTGGTGCGGGTGCTGCGGACCCTTAGCACTCGTGGAACCTCTGACGTTATTAGCGGAACCTCGGGACGAACTGTCGAGCGCCTCTCGTCGGGGAGTTGTTCGGATTGGGTTGGACTAGATGGGGCAGTTGTTCCCACATCCACGGGAAATTTGGCTCCTCCGGGCCGCTCTCAGGTAGAAGGAGGCCAAGATCTTCGGACTTTTGGGTAGATCCTCTGCACTTAACTGTCATTGAGGTAAGCGAGCAGGATGACCCAGGCCGCTTCATTTGTGGCCTGCATTCGGAAGTTCCAAATTCGTTTCTGTTGGCCGACATAGCCCACCGTGTTTATTTCGGGGTTTTCCTGGGTTGCTAGGTGAATGCTGGGTAGGTTAGTTACATTTACCGAATTTCCCGCCCCTCCATTTCATCTAAATTATAATTTTACATCATTCCCCATTTTGTGGTCTCTTTTAGGTTAGAAGTGTCAGCGCTGCATGGCAGGATGATGTGCTCTCTGAGGTAAGTCGATTGCCGTTCTCCCAGCTGCAGTAGGGGGTTTATGTCCGTTGTCTGGCATAACGCAGTTTCCAAGTAACATGTAGGGACCCTGCCCTCTGCACTGTCGTGACTCGCTGTCTCTCGCCTTGTTCTTCCTTCCGGGGATGTACCACTTGAGGACATAGGTACAATAGATCAAGACTGTTCGCAGTGCCGAATTCCCTCCGTAGTAATCCTATTCCTATTTCTAATCAATGAGGACCTAAAACAATTAATGAAATATAACGGTGATAATAAATGATGAAAATTACCTGTAGACAGCTTGGCATTACGAAATCCGTGTATTATATAGGTGCATTTGATTAATATAAAATTTGTCCCATGTAGTATAACGTTTTATAAAAATATACGTTATACCTACCAGCGAATGAGTTCAGCTGAATATTTTAAACCAAAAGCAAACGCTATATGAAATCTTTGAAAGGATAAAATAAAGGAAGGATGATGGCACACGGTTTTGAGGAACGTAAAGAAAGAAGCAGAATGGAAATGATGAATGACCTCACCCAGGCGAGCTGGATCAGAGATGAAAATAGAAGAAGATTGCTGAGGATCATCTGAAAGGATTTGGTGTAAAGGAATGGAAGCAAACCTGAAATGGAACATGCAGGGATACCGAAACGAGAGCAAGTACATTCTCTTTCTTGATATGCACTGCATACGTTTTATTATGCTGATGCTGCCTTCAAAACATCACAAATACAATAAATGTATTTAGATGTACAAGATCGACACATAAAAAACTTCTGAGAGAGAAAGAGGAATTTAGTGATGCTTCTAAGGGGACATACATTTTTTGCGAAAATAGCCTATAAATCTTAATTCCTGATAATGGAGGTAATTACTTTACTTGATATTTTATGAGACGAACTTTAATAATAACGATTTTGAACACTGCGTAGAAATAAATATACAATTCTCAGATTTATCCTATTCTGTTGTAAAGCTAAAGAAATTAATTCCACCAAAAATAATTCTGTACCAGATTTAAATGAAAGTGCTGGAAAAAGTTATTCAGAATAGGAAAGGTGTGTGAATATTTAACAAAATTCACAATATAGGCTTCTACTTCATGTTACTTTTAGGAAGTACGGCATAGTAATATTTGAAGGATTTTAGGGTTGGAAGTGTTACTTGGAAAATCAATGTATTGAATAAACCTTTCACTAAAATTGTTTTAAATTTCTATGCCATATACGTGACTTCAGATGTGAACTTTGATCCAAACTTAAGGACAAATATAAGATTTACCTCTAACTTATCTAAGCTTTAGAGGAGTTTATCTAGGCAACATCTTGCAAGTATATTTTATATACTTTTGTCATTAGGAAATTGAAGGAAGTTTCGGATACAACAGATTCTTTATCGCGGACATTATATACCATTCACTTGCCAATCATCGTTTACGTCCATATACAAAGGTATTCCAGTTTATACTGTATATGAAATCTGCAGTTCGTTTCTTTACATAAGCTCATAAATGATTAAAAAGGTCATAGATATAAACAACTGATTATTAACTTAATATGTAGCAGTAAACTAAGATGTATTGCTAAACGGAAAACATATGTAATGACAAATGTAAATAAAGGTCGAAATCAATTTTAATGATAAAATTAAAACGTTATGGGACCTTAGTATTTCTCGAAAACCTGCTTAAATAAGAGGAGGGAATATTTATTACTAAACCTGTCATCGATATAACACTAGAAATACTTTTTGGTATCTTGAGTCAATAGCAATAACAGGAAGAACAACAACAATAGTGATGATGATAGTAATGATAATCTATAATGGGATCCATATAAATTTGAACCATTTCAATAGACCTTAACTTTTGAACCAATAATAGGACACACGTGCAACATTTGGAGATTACATTAAACTATTTATATCTCAGAGAAAATGTTGGAAGTGTCCTCCAACGGCATATATACATGTTTGCACTCGTCTCATCATATTCTCTGGAGTTATATGGAGAGTACCCTCACCCACTCTATTTTTAGATACACCCACAAGAAAAAATCCGGTGAGGTTAGGTCAGGGGATCTAGTGGGGTGGGGTCACATACATTTTGAGATTATTCGAGTATCAAAGAAACTGGTTACAAGTTACATGGTATCATTAGATGTATGGTACGTTGCTCCACCTTTCTGGAAATAATCTTTTCTCAAATCTATATTGTCACGAAGTGTATTAATTTACTCTTTGGTGCAAGTGGTGGGTGACGTCACTCCCTCCCCTCCTTTATGACTGGATGAGTGTCTTTAGGCAAGAGACTTTCTCTCTCTAGTGTTGCCCACTGATGGGTTAGGATGTATCTGTAGGCAGCTCCGCTTTTTGGGCAGGTAAACGGCCGTTATGGCCGTCTTTTGTAAATCTGCTTGTTGTAGTAAATATCCTTATTAAGTGAATTCCACTTTTAATTAGCTTTACCCTACCTTTTCACCAATGAACCATTATAGCAAAGATCCCATCCTCTCGCTAAAGCATGTAGTTATGCTCTGAGTGTTTGCTCCCGAGTGTTCGACCTGACCACGTGTTTCTTAATTATTCACAAAGTAAGAATAGGTCGTCACAATATCATCCAGCTGCTCCACAAATGTCTTGAAAATACCCATAAAAACATCAGTGTCTACAGTCGTATCATATATGTACAGATGCTGGTGGAAGACACTTCCAACATTTTCTTTGAGATGTAAATAGTGTAATCTGCCAACTGTGTATTATATTCTCCCAAAGTTGCAGGTGTCTCCTATTTTTGATTCAAACTGAAATGGTTCAGGTTTATATGAATCACACTATATAAAATGTTCTCATCTGCATGCATATGTGTTTACGACATACATCAAAAACGAAAATTCTGATAAATGTAATAAAAATAACTCTTTGGAAACCACCCTTATTATGGAACATTCCCTTTAATTTTAATGTTAAAAATGTTATATTATACCAGTACAAGATTTAAAATTTTTCACGAAAATAAAATGCATTAGGCTAATTTTACGCAAATAAACGTAGAATGTTTTTCGTGCTAACAATTGAGTTTTTATACTTCTTCATAAGTGGCGAAACATAAGAAATAGGCAAAACTTAGTACACCAAAAGCTGTAATTCGTTAATCAGCTTCATTTATTACAAATGCGTTTCAAATTTATAGATATTTACTGCAAACGATATGAATTTTCCATTAGCTTACACATATTAAAGCACTGGGTCATTTGTTGCCTCTTTTGACCTTTGAATTTTCAATTGTTATGGCAAACTTCACATTATCTCAATTAACATCGTCATTGTCGTCGTCATCATCGACATCGTCATCTTCATCGTCACTTCAGGGATTAGACTTCAAGAATTTTATTTCAAATCTTGTATCTTACTTTCCATCTTCTTTGTTATGGCCCAGCCTTCTCTTACATATCAAAGCACTGGCTTTGCCATTGTATAAAAGTTAATCTTACTGTGAAAATGACTAATAATTTTATATTGCACTTAATACAGATTACCAGTCTGTAGCTAAGTATATCAGATGCTGGGGATGCCAGCTTAAGTCTTCTGACTGACTTTGTTTTTGTCTTTCTGAACTCCCATAGCTTTTGTGGTACTTCCATTCCGGGCCAAGAGGATGATTAAAAATAAATTATCAGGTACATCATACTCACAAATCTTTTTCGTGCTTTCTTGGACAGAAACTATTTCTACAAGGGAGTATTGTTCTTTCTACTTTATGTTATCTGAGATAAACATTTACAGACATTTTTTCATATTTTGCTGTAGGTATACAACAGGATTAAAACATTGCAGCAGGTTTTGCGAGATCGTAAAATCTTTTAAGAACAGTTCCCTAATGTATTTGTAATTCCTTTTTCTTTGCCTGTCCAAGGAAAAGAATAAAGAACTATAAGAATCAAGAAATTGGAACCAATAAGAATGAGTATCTCACATACGGTTAACTTAAAAAAAAACATTTGCCTTAAATTATACCTGTTAACGAGTTAAACATTTTTGGATATTGAAATTTTATTAATCCATTACGGTTTATCAGTTCTACTTACATCATAGGGAATGAGTGAAGCCGAGGCTAGTAGAAGTAATTTTAAGGTATTCATGTAATGCCTCATATAAATATCTTATGTACAGTAAAACCTGGTTTGCCATGAAAATATTATCCAGAACATGCTGAAAAATTGGTAAAAAATATACTCTCCCAATTGCTTTTAATGGAGTTTAGAAATTACTATAGGCCCACTTTCAGCTAAAAACGTGCACACTGTATGCACTGTAATAGTATATGTATGCCCGCCTCGGTAGTGTGGTGGTGGTATGTCTGCCTCACGTTCAAGAGGTACCGAGTTCGAATCTCGGTCAGGCTGAGTTACGGGGATAAGGTTTTTCCGGAATTTTCCCTTATCCTGAAAGACGAATGTCGGGTAGCTCTAAGCTCTATGGACCCTGGGCTCATTTGAGCATTTCACCTATCTCACTCATCGTCCGATATGACTTAAAGTTGGACATAAATTACAAAAAAGGGTTATGTATCTACACTGTGCAATATAGTTACAAACTAGTCGGTAGTAAAAAAGGCAGCGTGCTTCTGCTGTCTAAGTTTAGTATATCACTTATAACCTCTCATCCGCTTTAACATTAGAAGTTCATTTCGCAATATCTTGGCTTGACTAAAAATAAAACATTAATTGCTGTATGTTTGCTACTGCTTGTGCCTGCCACATAATCACAGCTGGTTTATCCCTCTCTGAACCTGAATACTCTCCATTCTCATTTTTAGTAACACTGCGTTATGAAATAACGCCTTCCTCTGTAATGGCATTATGACCTCCGTCATTGTCAGTGCCTTCTTCACCAGCATCAGGCCAGTCATCAATATTTTTAAAAATCTTCTTCCACACTTATTTTTTCTTCTTCTTCAATCTTGTTTTCTGGCAGATCACACATACCCATCCACAACTTTTTCCATGAGTTAAGGGCGCTGGGAGGTCGATAAGTTCCAAAGAAATCCATTTTTTGTTTTTAATATTAAAAAATTATATAATTCTTCAGCTTTAAAATGATATGTATACATCAAATCATAGGTTGTCAGCTGTTATTAAAGTCCTTTAATTCGTCAATTTAAACATGGCGGCGTAATGATACGCCCACTTCCTGAGGATGGTGCTTAATCTTTGATCGTGATTTCCCAAAACCTTGAGTTTTCATAACTTAGGTGCATGTTTCTCAAAAACTATAAAATATATTGACACAAAATTTGCAGTGGTTATTTCTCAATGTTCGTTGAACCCATTCGGCTAACATTTATATTCATGTGATTTATAAAATGTATGAAAACAAATATTCAGTCCTTGAAAATATTATCTTTTGTTTTTACTAAAAAATAATTAATTTTTCATTTGCTTAGTATAATTTATATGTGAATTTCATTTAGTGGATATTATAAAACTGCACCTTATGTTATTTAGGATAAAACTTGGTGCATGTAGCTTTAAATTCCTACAAGTAAAGTGCACTTGAAATATAGGGTACAATATTTTTTTCAGGACACATGGTGTGATTTATGCCCCTTTTGCATGGAACTATGTGAACTTAATTTAAATGTTATACACTAGTTAAATGCAGAAAC
Source organism: Mantis religiosa (assembly GCA_030765055.1). Taxonomy (NCBI): domain Eukaryota; kingdom Metazoa; phylum Arthropoda; class Insecta; order Mantodea; family Mantidae; genus Mantis; species Mantis religiosa. Next base: position 115,241,122 of record CM060957.1, on the reverse strand, counting down.
CCTTATACAGTAATCATACAGAATTTCAGTTTCTGAGAATCTTTAGTTTTCTATATATTCAAATTCTAATATTGGTAAAAATTGGCCTTGTCTGGGTAATAAGAACCTCCCAGTGCCCTTATTCTTCAATCTGGTCCCAAGCAGGTGAGCTGAGTGCAGTGAATTCGCCCGCTGGTTAGAGAATTCCAGTAATGTACCTTCTCAGAAGAGTAATTTACTATCTGTAAATTAGATCTTCGTTTACTACACTAAACAACATAATTTTATTTTCCAAAACTGATCCAGGTTATCTGGACTTCTCCGTTAAGGAGGTTTTATCTTAAAATGAAGCTTAATTAACTCCGTTAAAGTTTTATACACTTGATTATTTTGAAAAGTTGACAATAATTTGAAGTGTGACGATTTTCTGAAAATTGCGTTCTAATCCGGAAATATGCTAAATTTAAATGCTAATTCTTGTACCGAGATTTGATTTCGGTACAAGCATTTCCGATGAAACATTGTTATCAAATTTTTGGTGAAGTACAAAACTTCCTCTACTTATTGTAAGTACACAGTAGCAGAATAGTACTGAGTAATGGAAGTCATGAAATTTTGAGATATCCGATCTATTAATCCTGTATATCGCAGAGGTGAATTTCATTTATGTTTTATATGCTTCTTACAGCCAAAATGAGCTTATGTTTATTTAATATTCATGTCTTGCTTGTTTCAGTACAGCTGCTTCTGCTGTCGCAGCGGTAGTCGTGACTTACAAAGCGATAACGAGGGGGGAAAAGTTTCTGAATGCACGAGCGGCACGGTCACAGAATACCTACGCATTGGAAAGATTTCCTGAGAGAAAACCGGGCACAAGAGAAAATGTAGGGAATGAATGAAAAATACATAGGAAATGTAGGACGGACAAGCGGATAGAAGCAGAACAATAAGCGAACCGTGCGGCTGTCAGAAGCAAGGGCGAAGAGCAAGGGTTAGAGGAATGTCTTTCAATCATCTGAGAATTGGAAGTTGGGGAAGGAGGGGGGAGCAACGGATTTCAGCACTTTCATTATGCAACTGGACGATGTTACTCTGTCATAGACTGACATCTGGTCATTTTTAGGTTCTTCTCTTCTTCTCTTTGGAATGTTCCATTCTTTTTCATTGCATATTAAATTGCCGGGTCCATCAGAGTGATATCTTTCAGCGCAATAGAGTTAAAACTGGACGAGCAACTGCTGTGGAGCGCTATAATAATTTACGGTAGACTTAACATAGGGGATGAAGAGACAGTCAGGGGCTGTCTCTTGTCATTTTATGTATGTATAAGCTACGTGAAAAACGGTCTAGCATGGAAAATAGCTCGTAGCTGGACAGAACAAATGCAGGCGAAGGAATATTAAATACACTGGGAAGAGACAAGAATGCCCAGGACGTCTGGACTTAACGTTCTGTTCTTCAAAACCACAAAGAAGTCACAATATGTTAAACATCGAACTGCTATTCTATTACATAAGTTAAATCGGAATTAAAAGTACCATATCTGGGATTTTTGTCACATATTCACAAGTTATAATCATTAACTAATAATAGTGTGACAAAACTTCATCATTATTTACCAGAATTGGTAGCTAAATGCCAATGCGCCTTGAGATTGGGATTGGCATTGGAATTTCATTATGGAGGGGATTCGGTACGTAGGCCACCATGCTGGGCCTATTGTTCCTATGCCCCCAAGTGGGGCACCCCCGGGAATAAGGATGAGGCGAAGGAGACAGCGGACGGCCGACCCAAGGAGCCGCGGCAGTACAGAGGCCAGGAACCCTACAGCTTACTTGGATAGACTTCCCACGACAGGCCAGGACAACGAACTTGCTCCCCTACAGCGGGACGTCAACGAGCCCAGTAGCTGAGTCCTAAAGATCGCAGGCAGGCGACCCGAGCCCCAAAGGTCCCTGGCTGCCGGTACCGAAATGGTCCCAGCAGAGGAGCACAGATGGCAACCGACCTATCGGAGGAGGAAGTAGGTTTCCTCAGGGCATTTCATCCTTCCATGCACCGCCGGGACACCCTCCGACATTTCTACCCTGAAAGATACCCCAGATGAGAGAAGATATGAAATGATAATGGCAATTAAATGGAGGGACAGGAAATACTGGGAATGTAATTAACCTACGCCTAACGACCTGGGAAAACCCCGTAAATGCCCATGGGTCAGGTAGGTCGGCCACGGGAATTGAACCCGTGCCTCCCGAATGCTAATGTGCCTTTCTTTTATACAAATCCAGCAGGTGAAAATGTCTCTATAACGCTCCTTTATGTCTTTGTAGCTCGCAACTCTTTGTGCTAGGGTTAACCTCGTTAACCCCGACCCTCTTAATCCGAAATAGTTTTGGAAAAAAAGGTGTGTTTAGCAGAGTAAATGAAGACTTGTTTTGCAGACGATAAATTGCTCTGCTCAGTAGATACAATACTCGAATCTCTTGCCAGTGGACGAATTCATTGCAGTCAACCCACCTTCTTTGGATGAATTTGGAAGAGACCATTTCACATTGATTTCTCCAATAGTAAGCTATAAAATTGCCGCAGTCTTGACTCTAAAAATCTGAAAAGGGTTGGAGCAGTCAAATCCTCCTTCCTGCGCAGAGCACTTAGGATACCTAGATCAGCGAGATCTAGAATATTTTATCATTTTGCCAACACTGACTTCTTCGTAAGGGAAGTTGCGTCATTATGCAACCAACCGCACAACCAAGACGACGAAGCGCACATTAGACAGAGATTTGAAAAAGCTAAAGATATAGATCAAGGATTTTCTTTGACCTCAGCGCTGAATTCTGAAGACACGAACTTACGAGGATTGCTGCACATTGATTTCACTACAGAATATGCTTTCCGAAAGGGTTTTATCTCACGTCGAATCAGTGTCTTTACACTTTACGTGGCCAGTCATGTGATCAGTGCCATTTACTTGAACTGTATAGCAAGAACAAAGTCACCCGCCTCGGTAGCGTATATGGTAGCATGTCCGCCTCACGTTCAAGAGGTCACCAGTTCGAATCTCGGTCAGGGTGAGTTAGCTGGATAAGGTTTTTTCAGGGTTTTCCCTTATCTTTCAAGACGAATGTCGGGTAACTGTAAGCTACATGAACCCTGGAATCATTTGAGCATCATTTCATCCAATTCATTCACCGTCCGATATGAAAAAAAAGTCGCCTAAATTTTAAACAGAGCACCGCATCTGTAAATTTAAGATATGAATTCTACACCACTACCCAGTAAAAATGTTTAACCTGCCACTTTGAAATAGAAAGGTAAGTTTCTGTCATTCTTTTCCAGAAATAATGTTTTATATGTGGGCTGAACTATATTTGGAAAGAATTCTAATGATCGGAGCTTATCATTTCATTTCCTGTATTGCAAGCTTGGATATGTCGGTGGGAACCAGTTGGTTCACATTGCTAGATGAAGGCATGGAATCATTGAACTTGTAGATACTTTCTGCTTTGTCAATAAAGCAATGAAAGATTTCAGGCAACTCATTTTCAATTATGTAGACAAGGAAGTACCAAGCACCAAGCAGGAAGTAGGAATTTAGCATGGGAACCACCAAAATGACCCCACGATCATGGGAAACGCTGACATATCAATTGGTGACCATTTTGGTGGAATCTCTATTTAAATGATAGAATTCTGTACGCGAGAAAGATTAGTGCAGGTCTGATCACAAAAGTCTGTTGGTGTACGTTTAAACCGAAACAGTGAAGATATGGGTTTAACACTAGACGGCATCCTTCGTATAGCAATCCGTTGAGACACCTACGCAAACCTCAACCAAAGGTACAGTTCATTATGTCACAATTTATATAATATTTCAATTGCACCTCTGACCTCTTCAGGATGAGGGAGCGACTTGTTTTGCCCTACCAATTTATAGAATACATTAGTTAATGCGGTTTAACACTAGGTGTTATATCTAACCCTTCTCATGTCCTCAATACCTACCAATTAGCTCTCCATCTGATGTCCCCATCTTTCCGTTAGCTATGCCCCTAGTTGTATCTTAGGGTTATAAGTCCTTCATCCCACTTACAACCCTGGTTGCAACAATATATAGAAGTTCTATGTCTTCAGCCTTGTTTATTTTCACAAGTATACGTTAGGGTTTGCTTTGAACAGCAGTTTCTGTGATTGACATTTTGTGGTATAAATGATCGGTTTTCTGAGAAACTACTGTAAGTGGCTAAATTCTATAACGAGCATAACAATCTCTAAATGCTGTTTTGGTTGCTGTGTTAGCTTAAATAGCTTCTGAGATAATAGGCTATGTATTTAGCAAATTTTGCATTAGGTAATGGGATGGGACGTTTAATCTCTCCTTAAGTGAAGAGAGAACTCTGTAACATCCTTATTATTACCACAGTAGCGTAGTGTTAGGATGGAAAACCCAGAATTGACGACCTGTTGGTAACAACGGAACCGTATTTGGTCTCTGTTGTACATTTAGTTACATGCTGATTGTACGGCGGTGGAAATCATAACATTAAAATTAGTTATCGTAACGTACATTTGCACACTTGGACATAACACCAACTAGATGCGGAGTGTGTCTCAGTTGAGTCCATAATGAATGAGAATGTGTTCGTCGCTTGCTTGCAGTTGTATAGAGAAGTAGCTTTACATGAGGAATTAACACAGCGTTCCCTGCGTGTTATCACGCCAGAGATGCGAAAGAAAGCTTTTACATTACATTTGTGGACATAGAAAATATACATAACAGACTTCAACATTTCCAGAATGACATTCTCCGCCCAGTATTTCAACTATTCGAATGTAAGTTTCCTCTAAGCTGCTAATTATTTATTTTAACACCCAAAGGATTTTTTTTTCTCAATGAATGTATTAATATTTTTATAAATATTAGTTTTTGTTGATATTTCATAAACCAAGTGAATGTAAATAATCAACTGATATTAAATAAATGGAGCCAGACTGAAAAATGCAATGCCATAGCCGGGATTTGAACCACGGATCTCCCGCTTTCCGTGCGGTTGCTCTAAACCACTGAGCTACTATAAATTGATGCTGATATAGTAGCTCAGTGGTTTAGAGCAACCGCACGGAGAGCGGGAGATCCGTGGCTCAAATCCCAGCTATGGCATTGAATGTTTCAGTCTGGCTCTGTTCATTCAAACCAGTCTGCACACGGCTAGTGTGGAAGATAAGATTATTTCCATCAATTTACCTGACAAACATAGTGGTTTAACTATGAAGCCTGGGACTTAAGTACTTACAGCATAGTAAGTCGCCACAAAGGTTGCGTGTCTCATAGCATGTGAGAACCCATGGTGGTCTACCGGGAAACATACGTGTCAGTTGGAGAATTTGTCATATCGGCACGTTGGCCATAGTAGCTCAGAGGTTTAGAGCAACCGCACGGAGAGGGGTAGATCCGTGTTTCAAATCCCCGCTATGGCATTGAATTTTTCAGTCTGGCTTCATTCATTCAAACCTTAGCTTAAACACGGCTAGTGTGGAAGAAATGATTATATCCAAATGCTATTAAATTTGGCAGTTTACAAGATTTCAACATTCTATTGAAGTAAATTCAATATTTTGAATTAGGCTTTGCATTAAGCGATTTTCTTAGGTTTTGCTTAAGTTGTTTTCTAATTAATATCATTAAATTACTTCTAAGATGTTTACATTATTAACAAAACGTGTATTCTGAAAGTTATGTGAAGTTATCTTGACGAGGAAGAAACTCTGTATATCTGATAAACGGGCAGAGTTAACCGTTAAATAAACAATAGTAAAAAAACACATAATTCACCTCCATGGAGGCTAATGGCATTAATCCTGCTGGATGTGTATTTAGGTATACATGAAGAACAAAAACTGTATCTTTAAAAAAATCTATGTGTGAATATCATAGCTTTTGTGATATAGCTGTTGAGCATCTTCAAGAATGAATCTTCCAAAAATGCGACACAAATACACCCGTTGGTGTCCCAATTTTTCGATGTACTGAGTTTTGAAAATATGTCTTATTCATAAAGTAAATAAAATGTTCGTATATTTTGAGATTTGAATTTGTGTCCTACAAAACTGCTTTCTTTTAATTCATTATATATATATATATATATATATACATTCGTCTTGAAGGATAAGGGAAAACCCCGGAAAAATCTTATCTAGGTAACTCACCCTGACCGAGATTCGAACTCGGGACCACTTGAACGTGAGGCAGACATGCTACCATCTACGCTACCGAGGCGGGCTTCATTTTATATCATATGTGACGCCGAAATCTTTAAAAATAGAGAACGATCTATAGCAGGAAAATATAAAACTCGTTCTAATACATAATTTGCGTCGCTTACGGCTTTTCCGGTTTTAAAGGATTTTAGAAATTTTGCATGTTGAAAGTTTACAGCTTTCTTATGGGTCATCATATGAAACGGAAATACTTGAATGGTCGCGATTGCTTAGTGGCTCCTTTCCTTAAATTTCTAATTAAGAATGTACTACAACGAATGCTATTTGAGCGTACTGAAATCTTATTGCTAACTTTGAAATAATTTCTGTCTAAAGCTATACTGTGTACCACGAAACTTGGGGACAAGAATCACGTTGTTTAATGAATAATAGAGGTGGCAAGTACATAATGATTATCTTATGTAAGTTTGTCAACTTAGGGAAAGTTGAGTGAGGACGTGAGGTTGAATTTTTGGTATTTTAGTCATTTAGGACCCTAAATTAATGTTGTTTTTTTGGAATGAAAATGCTTTTCAATGACGAAAATAATATTAATATCTGACATTTCTTTCATAGTATTATAATACGTGGCATAGCTGTGGCTAACTGAGAAAGTAAACATGCTCTTGTTTGAATGAGTAAAGCCAGACTGAACAATTCAATGCCATAGCCGAGATTTGAACCACGGATCTCCCGCTCTCCGTGCGGTTCTTTAAACCTCTGAGCTACTATGACCAACATGCCGAAATGACATTAAATTCTCCAATGACTCATATGTTTCACGGTAGACCACTAGGCATTGATATATGCTATGAGACACACACTTTTATGGCGAACTAAGGTGCTGAAAGCATTCAATTCCCAGGTTTCATAGTTAAATCACTATGTTATTCGGGTAAGTGGATTCCGTGGTTCAAATCCCGGCTATGGCATTGAATTTTTCAGTCTGGCTCTACTCATTCAAACCTTAGCTTACACACGGCTATTGTGGAAGAAATGATTATTTCCAAAAATGCTATTCTTAAAATAAATTCATGTCACGTGAAAAGTTGATATAGTTTTAGTATTACTGTTTTATTGAGAGCTGTCATATTTTCTCAATATGGCTTTAGTTAAAAAAAATGTTCTCGCCATTTACGTTTGACCCCATTCATTGCTTGTTTTTACCCATTATACGTAATTTTCTGGAACTTCGATGCTCGTGTCAATTTTTGGAGCTGGTAGCGCATTTAATGTTAAGGTCCATCGAGTTTATAGTACAACCCACATAATTGGAAGGGTAGTTGACTAGTACGGACTATCGTGCTGATCCTAGCATGGAACCTAATCGATTTTATTTACTCCATGCCATACCAGCAGGGTATAAAATCCCAGTGTTTTCATTAGAAACATACGCGAAAAAATATCCATTAAGGGAGGTGGAGTAACAAAACCCATGCTGTGCTATGCTATTGAAACAGACGCTCTTCCATTCAGAATATTTAATTGCCCGGATGGTAGGGGGGAGACAAATTGATGAACATTGTTCTCTCTACGCGATTTATCCACCTTTCATGCACCCTAAGCGAAAACCATAGCGGCTCTAACCAAATAATCGTTTCTTTTAATTGGTAATTGGTCTACCGTGTTTGATCACCGCAGTCATGATTGAAAAAACGGGGCGAACCAACTGACAATATAAGAGCACAAATTTAAATAATAAATCAAAGCTGTACGGAAGGTTATGTAAATTCAGCAGTCAATAGATGTTCCACAGAAGCAAAAAAATCAGTTTAGTCAAGGACGGTTGGTCATCAAGACCATCGCCGATTTATAGTACAAGCCGATAATTCTTCTCCCGCTTTTAACAAGTTCTGTTTCTAGACATTTTAGAGTTGATAGAAATTTATGTACACTGGCGTGCATAAAAACATTTTACGTTAAACTCTCGTGGCTTCCTTTGCTCTTATACAAACTCTCTCTTCTACCTACTTCGTGTTATTCTATGTAGATAAACATTAGCAGAAATTGCCTTATTGTATATTTTCTTGTCACAATCTGAGTAGTGTAGTAGTAGGATTTACGAATGCACGTATTATGTGTTTCAAATGGGAAGAGTTCTGGAGTCTAGCCAATCAGATGCCGTATCACACTCAGCGTTGCCAGCTAGTTACCCCTCTCTCTCGCACACTCATACAATATGCTGGTCTGATTGGTGCAGACGTAAGGGTAAGCAAATTATATTTTACAAACTTTTACAATGATGCAGTTGCCAAAATCAAAATTGGAAAAATAATTTTCACAAATTATGTATATTTTAAAATACTATAACTAATTATAGTTTATTAATTACCTGTTTTTCTAATCCATTGAAACTGCCAGTGGCTCTTCCATATCGCTGTCAATGTCACTTCCGTTAAGAGACATCATTGTCACTGTCTTCATCGTCTGAGTCTTGCAAATTTATGATTATAGGTTCCAAAATCTTGACACGTGCTATTTCTTTATTAAAATCGTCTTTTAGAAGGTTTTCTGTATGCCTCACGTAGTTTTCCCAGTTCTGTTGTGTTACCTTGTCAATTTCTTCGTGAACAAGTCGTTTAACGTCCAAGAGTTTAAAAGTATCATTTAGTTTTGCAATCCACCTTTTCATTTGAACCCACATTAACTCAATTGGATTATATTGGATTAAGATGGGAGGCGTATTACCTCGTGTCCCGTTTCAGTTGCAAGTTGATCCACTTTTTCCGTGTTTTTAAACGGAAGTACCCTTTGTAATAACTAATTTTTAGTTTCTGTTTCCGAAAAATGTTTGAAGAACGTGTACACCATAAAAATACTACTTCCAACCTGAATTCGCAATACCTGCCTTCGCAATGCCTGCCTTTTTGACTCGCCACTAAATTCCACGCAAGAAGCCATTGCCCTATTTAACTCTTACTCTACTGTTGTGTAAAGATCAACTGAATGATATTGATCTGAACTCTCAAGAGTAAATAAACACTTCTTATTCAGCATTCATTCATTCATAAACATAATTATACAGCATTCCACAGGCTAACAGGAAATGAAGTGTTTGCTCTTTCACGAATTTAGCACCTTGACTTATTCACAGTAATTCTTTTATCCGTCTTGTCAGTAGTTTAAATTTTAGTTCTGAGTAATTAAAGGTTTATGTACATGCATACATACCAACCACTTTGAAATTTTTAGAGTAAATTGAGATCACGAACCATTCATAAACAAAGATATAATGTGACCAGACACGTTCTGCCAGGGCAGCAGGAAAGTTATTGTTTCCTCCCGCTCGAATTGGCTTATTCAAAGTAATTCCTTTAACGGCATGTCCAACATTTACATTTCAGTCCTGAATAATTACAAATATACGTACACACATACATGCCAATCAATAATGATATTCATACAGTGCTTACGTCGTGATTTATTGTTATAATACAGGTAATAGTGGTTTATTCATTTGTATTACAAAAACTATTTGAGCTAAAAGTATGGGATTTTCATAGTTATGTTAGATGCATTACTTTCTAACTTCCACATGGATCAGTTTTGACAATAACTGAAATTTTCTCTTAGAGCGAATAGTATTTCATATAGATAGATTAGGTTGGCGCTTCTCACACACCACTTAGGGGGAATGCAATACGACAACACCGCAGGACTCCGATTGGTTGCTCATCTATTAGCGCTCAAGGACAAACACCTTCCAATTTGAAACAGATAATAGTTGTACATTGCAATAAAATTAATGACTATAATTAAAATCTAAGCAATGTTATTCAATAGGCCTATGTATCTGATCACAAAGCAGAGAATGAATGAGCTTAGGGACTTTCTTATACTATTCATATATACGCGCTTATTCAAGATCCTCTGTTGTCGACTGACTGCGTACCCAAGGCCGGAATCAGGTGTAGCGTTCTATACAGACGTCCTTCTCTCATCCTCAGTTCTTTGTAAAGAAACCTAATTCTATGGTCTTGGCATAGCAAACTTATTAGGTTCGGTGTCTAAAGTTCTTGCCCTGTTTATAGTATTTTATCTCTTTCGCTATGCAAAAATCATTCATGATAAACACATCACAGTCTATCCCTAATGAACTCAAGATGTACATTTCACATGAATGTTTCTTAAAAATAATGTCGTTTAGTCCAAATTTTTAGAGCAGTTTTTGAGATTATCAAAATATTGGAAAATATTTCCACGTAAATGGTAATTTTAAGATACAGGGATTTTTTTAAAAAATATATACCTGTCGTATCTTTAAGAGATACTGATCTTAAATGCCAAACTTTGTATCTACCTAGATTTTCCTTTCAGAATTATATCATTCACAGGTAAACAGGCAGCCAGGCTTTTTATCTTCCCAGCCCCCCCCCCCCTCTCTCTCTCTCTTTCACACAGACTCAAAGATACGATTTCCTATAAAAACATTTTTGAGATACAGAGGGCTACAAATCATATCTTCCATTTTTAAGTGGAATACAACATTCTTCTATTTGCTCAAGTAAAAGTGGTTCGTTCACATATATCGCTACTTCCGTAACGTTTTCACCTTAAGCTATCAAACACTGACTTTATCCACTCGGCACCAAATCTTTATCTGATTGTGTAAAAAATAATTCAGGCGAATAAAACTTATTAATGGAGTGCAAACAAGGGGCTTGGGATTGAAGCAGTTTAATGGGATGATGGTGGATCCTGATGGATTTCTCACCTTTAGTGAAGATCTTGAAGAAATAAAGTTTCCCCTGCAACTCTGGATCTGTAGGCGCAACAGTAATTTCAGAGCTAGGAGTTCTTTTTCCCAGGGTCGTAGTATCGGGGCAGAGAAATATTAGATTCTACTGCTTATTGATTAGATCTTCAATCATACTTTCCCAAAGAGGAATATTTTATTTAACATATATACAATTCGATGCTTGATCTTACAAAATCTTGAAGATTATTGATAATTGCCGGTTCTCCTGCTATTAGTGATGCAAAGTAGTAATTATAAATTAATAGTACATGAGCTATTGATGCGCCTATTATGCTTCACACAAATGCATTCATTTATAAGTCCTTATCTGCACACTTGCAGTAAACTCCTGTTATTACAGAGTAACACTTCCTTGCAGAAGAAAGATATATGAGACATATAACAACTTCCTCTGATATGAGGTTGTCATGGTTACACATCACCTACCTTACATTATATCTCTATTTCATTAGATATTTCAATTCCCTTAACTACTCTTTTTAAACATCATGAAATATCTGCTACAGGATAACGGTTGTATAAGACATCCGCCTACAGCTGATACTGACATGAAGAAAGACCTTCACCCCTCTAGAGAACGGGGCGAAAAGTTACAGAAGTGTTATTAAAATTAGACATAGCATTTAAATGGAAGCTTTCGTCAGCGACATTAACTAATTTTAAAGTTATTGTGGCCATCGAACGACATAGCTCACCTCGGTGGCGTAAATGGTAGCGTATCTGCCTCACGTTCAAGAGTTCCCTGGTTGGTCAGGGTGAGTTACCTGGATACTGTTTTACCCGGAGTTTCTCTTATTCTGAAAGGCTAACTATAAGCTCTTAGGGTGACGGGATCATTTCAGGATCGTTTCACCCATTTCATTCATCGTTTGATACGACTGAACGTTTAGAAAATAAACAGTAGTAGAAAATAAATAATAGAACATAAACAAATAAGATGTAAGTGTATTAAAATACTAAGTTCCTGTTAATTTAAGGGCACTGGGAGGTCGACAGGTTTTTAAAAATCAATTTTTTGTTTTTAATATTAAAAATTATATAATTCTTCAGCTTTAAAATGATATATATAACATAGTTTGTCAGCTGGTATTAAAGCCCTTTAATTTGCCAATTTAAAAATGGCGGCGTAATGATACGCCCACTCTCTGAGAATGGTGCTTAATCTTTGACCTTGATTTCCCAATACCTTGCATGTTTCTCAAAAACTATAAAAGATATTGACACAAAATCTGTGGTGGTTATTTTTCAACGTTCCTTGAATACATTCGGCTAACATTTGTATTTATGTCATTTATAAAATGGATGAAAACAAATATTCAGTCCTTGAAACTATTATCTTTTTTTACTCAAAACTAATTAATTTTTCATGTGCATAGTATGAACTATATGTGATTTTAATTTTGGCTATATTACAATACTGTATTTTAGGTTATTTAGGATAAAACCTGGTACATGTAGCTTTAAATTCCTACAAGTTAAGTGCACCTGAAGTATAGGGTGCAATATTTTTTTTCAGGACACACGGTGTGATTTATGCCCCTTTAGCATGGACCTATGTGAACATAATTTACATATTATACAGTAGTTAAATGCATACATCCTTATACGGTAGTCAAACCGAATTTCAATTTATGATAGTAACCTCCCACTGCCCTTAAGAGAGATATGAGTAAAATTATTCCATAGTGTTATATGATCCCTCACTTAAATCTAAGTATGTTAAATTTAGCGTGCTTCTTTCTGTGAAGCATTGTAATGATGGTATTACCGAACTGGTGTTCAGATGACGGTGTGCCATATCTAATTTAGAAATCCTGAAACGGAGCATTGTTATTGTCCGTAAGTCTGTTAGTTTTGTTATCCCTTAATCGGCTAATGTTCTAATGATTAGTATTACAGTAAAAGCTACTTTACGTAGAAATGCACTAAGTATAAGCTATCGATTTAATATATTTAGGAAATCCGTATTAGCTTTCAGCAGAAAATGGGATGTGTATGAACATGTAACGTGGCGCTAAACGATTCCTGGGTCACATTTTCGTATAGTAATTCACAACTATTTTCAGATCTAAATATGTATCTGTATCTTGTAATTTAAGTTTTGGCGAGAAATAACAGAGAAATAGCAATAGGCATCGGGAATTAAATATTAAATAATTGTACTTTTGTCAGCGATAAAACGATTCTTTTCTAAAGCATAAGTTTTATTTATGTCACAGACCAATGCTCATCTGTGTAATTCAGCAATCCCGCAAAATAAAATGAAATCAAATTATACCAACAGGTATTTATGATACAATCTAATGAAGCCCAGCATTAGTCTACCAAGCTGGAAGTTTGTGCAAAATGCCAAGGTTATTGTCATCGATCCAACAATAATTTCTTTCCTCAAATCTGAATGGTTTCATTTAGAAGGTCATCTCTGAGGCTCTTTCGTTCATGTTTATTTCTCCTAACTTTGTTTGAAGTCACTCACAAAAAGGCAAATAAAGAGTGAAGACATACCTTGTGTAGCGCATATGAATAAGAAAACGAAAAATAAATGAAGACAATAAAATAAATCAGTGGTACATGCGTCATCCTGGCATCAGTTTCTCTAAAATAAGATGCATTTTTCAAATATATAGTTTAATGATTACTACTTATTAAATCTAATTTTCCTGTTCAGGATTTTACAGTTACACTTTTAACAACTTTTTAGATTATCTAAAAGAAATTAATATACATAACTAATTAAACGGATTGATTATCAATAGTTAGAAGTTTAAAGAAGGTTAAATTAGAAAACAGTATATGCCAACTCTCAACCAAGTGGGGTGTCCAAAAGAGAAAGAAAGAGTCAAATAGAGACAGAGGGCGGCCATCCCAAGGAGCCATGACAGTGCAGAGGATAGGGTCACACTTTACCAGTGGGAAACTACCCAGCAGGCCAGCAGAACTGGTATCCCACCCTACTGCGGTCTGAGAATACCCCACGAGACCAGGTGCAGAGATTGGAGACTGTCACACTGGAGGAGGAAGTTTTATCAAGAGCAAATCATCCTGCCATGCAACACTTCTACCCTGAAAGAGACCACTTCTTTAAGCTTCTAAATACTGGAAACCGCATACTCCTTTTATTATTTTATTTAAATTCATCTATTAAAATAATCTAAACAGTTGTTTAAAAATTCTGTTCTCCAAATTTCTATATTCATTTATTGAAAATTATTCCTCACGTAAACCCTAATGATTATAAACACTTCTTTGTATGACAATTTAAATATTTATCTCCTGTACTAAAATCACATCATCACATATTTGATATAACTTTTAAGCTAATTATTTATCACTGAACATTTTAACCTTTATCGTTGTTCATTATATCCGCTATATTTTCATAAATATTTAAGAATTAATCATTTCACTCCATCACACACCTTCTTTACTTAATTCTCAGTATTGTCGCGAGGCATTCTTTTGCTACTGCGTAGAGGAGCACTGAGAGTGAGAGAACAACAAAGGGAGAGAGAGACGGAGATAGTCTGGACTTTCTTGCTCCACCACAAAAGTCTCTGAGGCTTCGAGAACCTTCGAGAAACAGCGGCTCGTGTTCAAAAGCGACTAGACTGCACTAGACAGTCGGTGTGGGCAGGGAGCTGCTAAGAGGAGCAGAGTTGCTAGTGAGTCGTCCATTGTGTGGGTAGACATTTTAACTGTACCGATTCGAGTCAAGAACTAATAATCATGTAGTGATTGGCAGGTGAATTCTTTGTGTAGGTGTGGTGAAGTCAAGAGAGACTGTGCTGGTATATGTTACGTCATCCTGCTGCTCAGGGCTGTATAAGTGCTTTTCTACGTAAATACAGAGCATTTTGAATTTCTGCAACTATACTTTTAATTTAACGAACCCACAAAATCGCAGTATTTTGTTTTACGTTGTCTTCTCAATAAGTTTCACAATGTCAACCTCACTATTGAATATCTCATCCCATCCTTCTTTACTTCTCACCTATAACTATATAAATGTACAAAATGTACTAAGAAAAAAATAAGCTACGATGGAAAGAAAGAACTGTGACAGAATGAGCCACTCTAGCCCCTCCAGGGTGCAACGCGAGTAATACAAATAGTAAATAATGTTATTTAATGTTTAACTATTATTGCTATCAGTTGATTGTTAGATATAGCCGTGTCTGTATTCAGAATATTATGTTAACTCGCCAAAATGAGCTACAGTTAAATAGATGAACTAAAACAGCTGAAAGCCCTAGTTACACAAACACGCAGCCAGGGAAGCGACAATTATTGTGCTTCTGATGTTCGTCTAGCAATTAATTACAAGTTACTAATACTGTGGTTTCTATCGAGGGGATTATAGCACAGAATGGATTATATTACAACTGTTAGAATGTATCACCTCAACTGGTGGTTGCCTGATACAGTTCTATAATCTCAGTGTATGTAGCATTGCTGAATTGATAAAATGATTCTATCACACTTAGCTTCAATTAACTTACTTCACAATGGGTATCAACTTGTACACACGGATAAACAACGTAATGAAGATACACTGAAGGTCTGTTTTGACTTTACCTTCAGCAAGCAGAGGAGGTGTTTCAATATTTGCTTTCAATATTTCACTATAAGCATATTTTATGGTTCTCCTGAGAAAAAAAGATATGTCATAAACTTTGCTCACTCTGATACCCATTATGCCTACAAGCTGTTGGTTTTCTGTCTTGAGTTATGTTAATAGACATATACGTTTCTGAAATATTTACATTACACGTTTTCTTGTATAGTGTGAACCATATAAAACTGAACCATTTCAATAGACCATAATTTGTGAACTAATATAGGACAAACGTGCAACTTTGGGAGACTAAAATATACAATTGGGAGATTACATTACACTATTTACATCTCAGAGAAAATGTTGTAAGTGCCCTGCACCAACATCTATACATATATGCACTCATCTCACCATACTCTCTGAAGTTTTACGGCGAGTGAACTCTCCAATGTTACTTATTTCGGTTCAAATGAATTCCTTGAGAACATCAATTGTCCGTGGCCGATTATTGTACACATTTTTTGTATGCCCCAACAAAAAAAAATCCGGTGAGATCAGGATATCTGTGGGCCACAGACCTTTTGAGGTTATTCGATTATCAAATAGAGCGGTTACAAATTCCATGTTGTTATTATATGTATGACACTTTGCTCCATCTTGCTGGAAATAACCTTCTCTCAATTCGATATCATCTCCGTAAAATTTCATAAAATATAATGAGACCAGTGGAAACGTGTATAGATGCTGGTGGAGGACAGTTCCAACATTTTCTCTGAGATGTAAATGGTGTAATGTAAACTCCCAAAGATATACCTGTGTCCCATTATTGATTCAAAAGTTATGGCCTACTGAAATGGTTCAGGTTGATATGGATCGCACTATAGCTACATTGGGAATAGAAAAAGAGCAATCTCAAGCAATAGTAAATCTTATAACACCTGGTCTCTGCGAAAGAGCTTTGAAAGAAGGAAAAATAACTTTTCATTTGAGAAAAGATAATAGTATACATAAGTGTTTGAAAATTGAAACCAATAACAAGAAACGTGCCAGTAGTTTCTTGCAAAAAGTAAATATATTTCAAGCAAACTGTATATCTTTATGAAGTACAGGGGGCGTCCAGAAAGTAACTTCTGTTTCAATTTACCTCGCTGCAGTTCGCAGTTCCGCACATGCGCGGTAGACGCTGTGTATCAAGGAGAAGAAACGTGCGCCGTGGCGTGTCAGCCACATACGCATTGTTGTGCCTGTTTACAATGTCAGTGTTGATTTAAAATCCCGCCACTTGTGAACTCAGATCTGTGATTCGTTTTCTGAATGCTAGGCAACTGAAACCAATGGAAATTTATCGGCACGTTTACGATGCCAGAAGGTGTTGTGTTTCTTCACGACAACGCACGACCACACATTGAATATGCGACAAAAGCATCCTACAGGGATTTGGCTGGGACATATTTGACCACCCCCCGTACAGCCCTGACCTCGCTACTAGCGACTTTTATCTGTTTTTGCATCTCAAATCTTTCTTTGGCGTTCAACACTTCAGCAATGACGAAGAGATGAAAGGAAATGTTTCCAACTGGTTGAAGACACAGGCGGAAAACTTCTATGAAGAAGGTATACAAAAGCTCGTGTCTCGCTATGACAAATACCTGCAAAATTTCGGCAGTTATGTGGAAAAGCAGTTTAAGAGTTGTAGAATTTTGTACAATAAATCATTTTTTCTCTATCTGTACCCAACTTAGTTTTATTACCAAACAGAACTTACTTTCTGGTCGTACCTCTTATATAGATACGTTTTATCTAATAAGGTTTCATCTCTCAGAATATTACAGATCTGCACTTCATTTGTTGTGAATGTGCGTGAAGTGTACTAAAATTTAATAAAAATTATGTAAACCATTTTTTGAAAAGTTATTACAATTTTCGAAAAGATTCCTATGTCGGTTATGGGCAGTGCTGTTCAACGACATATAGGCATACATTTTCTAAAAAATAAGTTTTTGGATAGTGGGGGTCCGATGAAAGTTTATTATATGGAAAGAGTGATCAGGAGCAGAAAAATAAGAATAAATACTCTTAAATTATCTTGAGGTGGCAGCTGAGTAAAGATGCGCACTAAATGAATTAGTCTTATTACCACATCTGGAAGGAGAGTGAGGATAATTTCTACATGTTGAGAAGTTCATGCATGCACCATCAATGTCTCAACTTGTAGAAATCATCCTCTCTCCTTCCAGATGTGGTAATAGACTAATTCATTTAGCGTGCATCTTTACTCAGCTGCCACCTTAAGATAATTGTACTATAGAATTCAAATGAAAAGAGATTTCATTTAATATACAAAAAATTACAATACAGTACTAATAATATTTAAATGATAAACGGAGGACAATATCATAAACAAATTAGTGAAGAATTAACCATATATTACAAAAAACTACAAATGCACGCTACTGAAAATTCAACGTAAGTTAATCACTACATTTCTTACATAAGGGTATTGCATTAATTGAGGGACTGAAGACAATCTCTTCTTTTAATGTTTACTTAGAAAACATTTAAATAGGACAGTCAATATTGTACATTATGCAACGGATGAATACCTCTTGCACGCTTAGACCCATCGTAAGTCGATTACGGCTACAACTGCCAAAGAGGAAGGGATGAAGTTAGAGAATAACAAATCTCCTAAGATCCAACTACGGAAAATTACGAGAAACGCAAGACAAGATGAACAGTAGAGGAAATGACACATAGAATTAGTATAAAAAACCTAGGAACACCCATTGTTTACCTTCATTAATAATAACCAATAATATAGAGACATTAGTGTTAACAAATACCTCAAGTGCGTAGGACAGCACTGTTTCATAAAACTCGTAATATTTTCGAGTGCCGATTTATTTGCACAGATTTGAATCACGTGCGCCTATGTACTCCAAATAAAATCTGTCTAGTGAATGCGAGTGTAGTTGGCCCCTCAAAGGAAACTACCCTCCCGCCCAATAATGACCGTCATAAATCTTCCTCCACGCTTCAGAAATGGAACACTGTCCTTGAGGACCAATAGCAAACCTGATTTTCTTGAAGTGATAGTCGCATGTCTACTCCACGTGGAGTCTCAGTTGCCGAAGTTCCAACTTCCAGTTGATCTGTTTCATTACGTGCAGAAATTCGTTGTGTGTCACGATGAGGAGACCATGAGAGAGAAATGCAGTGGTAAATGCAAATGAAGTAGTATATAACTTTCAGTCAAGTGAACATAATCAAGGTGATGACAATAGGGCCGAGTTATAATGCTGGAGAGGCCTCAAAAAACAAAGTTATAATGGGAAGTGATTGTAAGCAAATTCAAGCGCTTGTTTTGAACACATATAAATATGTACTTAAAAATTATCTTGGTAAGGGGTCGTGCCATGAACCTAATGATAAATTATGGATATTCACAGAAATACAGTAAGAAATATTGTGACGAAAGGAATACCAAATACTCCGATCAAGTGTGAAAACAAAGGGAAACGTTTCTCTAAAGTAGATAATTTCACATGTGATTTAATTCGTCGAGAAATTTATAGATTCTATGCAAAAGGGAGAGCGCCCACCTTAGACGAATTAGTTGCACATTAACAAGAAATTTCTGATTTTTCTTATGGGCATTGCACTTTGCGCGGTCTCCTAAAGGACCTGGGTTTCAAATACCGCACTTTGAATAAGTTAAGGGTTATTATAGAATCCAGTAGTATTGTAGCTTGGCGATATATATATGTATAGTGTGTGTGTGTGTGTGTGTGTGTGTGTGTGTGTGTGTGTGTGTGTGTGTGTGTGTGTGTGTGTGTGTGTGTCAAAACTAAAGAAGTTTCGCAGTAAAGAACATAAGATAATATATTTAGACGAAACCTAGTACGATACCCATGACGTATCGAGAAAGATGACAACCTTGCAGAAAGCTCTGGGAGAAGGAGGGTAGGTGTTGTAAAATGATTAAAAGGGTTCGTCAAAGCCAGCAATCAACGTGCACACACGTTAACCAACCCGACTTTAAAATGAGATATAAAACTTAAATATTAAATGAAAATACAAAGAACCATTTTACTCACATAAGCAACCAGACAGGTACAGAAGACTAAAGAAAATATAAAGGAAACCTAGAAGTCGTGTAACTTTTCAGATGACATTAAAGTAAATGACACAGGGTACAAATTGTTTGAAACGAATATTCCACGATATGAGCTAGAAACACGTATTCTCTCGGTAGCCAAGGAGTATAGAAATATCGGGAAGGTTTTCTCATTTAGACAGAAACCATTATAAGCGTCCAAGTCCCTTGAGGCGCTGGAGGAAGAAGACTGCCTCATAAATCAGTGTAAAGTTCTTTCCTTGGATCTGGTTTAAGCCAAGTCTTCCGATACCATACGCTCCTGGGTTTCCGCTCCTGTTACATTTCCTTAGAGGATGTTCGAGGATTCATTTTCTACAACCTACAACTCATACAATTTGTTTTACACGTGCTTTCATCATACTCCGCGTTCTCTCTTCCTTGTACTTCTAGCAGAAAATATAAGCATTGTATTTCCTTTCTACTCCACTTGCATGAGAATTACTTCTCTACAAAGATTGCACAGTTTAGATTTAATTTTCGTCACACGTTATTACAAATATTACAAAATAGTAATACGATTTAATTGCCCTTCCTTTTAATCAAAAGCCTTTTGGAAAACAAAATCTTTTCAGACAAAATGCAACTCTTGGTACAAATCTTTAAATATTGAACTCTCAAATATATTACATTATTCTTCCAATATTCTTTTTAATTAAAAAAGATACAATTCTATGTAGCATTAAGATTTGCAGGAAAGGATTGTAAAATGCTTCACTTCCTTCAGTTTGTAAAATTTAGTCATATAGGTATATTGAACACGTATATCTTAAGCTACCTATACACGATATCAATAAATGACTGATTATTTCTCTTCAACGACGTTCAAATAATGTAGGTCAAATTTTGAAAGACGTTACAAAAATACAAAGTGTTATAAGGGCACAAAATAAGTTTACGACAGAATTAAAATTTAAAATTTGCGCATTATTTGACTTTATCGCAGTGATATTTTCGAAATATTGTTCAAAGTTTAGTAGGGATTTGTGGAATATCGTTTATGCTTTACTATGCTAAAATTTAGTGATTTAATGGATAGCTGTACTATAATGGGGCCAATTAAAAAACTGCTACCAGTCGTATCATTATTGGTGTTCGACCAATCACAAGTGGCTACATAACGCTGTGAAAGCGCAAGTATCGATTAGTCTCGTTTCCATTGGCAATGGTACTAGCGCCAGTTTAGAAAAAAAGTCAAAATGTCTGACAATAGTAACAGTGATATTGAACTTCTCCACAAAAATTACGCAAAGGCACTCAATCTTACCAATAACTTGCTGACACAGAGTAAATAAATATGTACGAGAAATCCTATTCAAAATTCATGGATTGGAGAACATCAAAAGGTATAAATTCGTTCTCATAAAATATATCCCCTAGTGTATATCGAAGAACTGTCTCAAAATATGAAATAAACGACCTTGAAGACTCACTGTTCTATTTTGAGATCAACACTCAACATTTAGGCACCAAACTGACTTATATTAATACTCAAAACTGAACAGCTTACTACAGAGGAAGACAGATAGTGGCGGAGTGACGTTAGCTCCGTCAGCTCTAACCGCCAAATATGCTCCCGAACGAAAGGCAGGTTAGCGTGTGACGTTACCGCCCAAGGGGGCGGTATAAATGGAGGAAATACATGAATAGATCCAGACTGAAAGATTCAATGCCATAGCCGGGGTTTGAACCACACCTAAGGCATTGAATTTTTCAGTATGGCTCTACTCATGCAAACCTTAGCCTACACATGGCTGCTCTGGAAGAAACTATTATTTCCAGGAAATGTTGGGGTTTCTACAGCGTAGGAAAGACAGGAAACGTATCAGGTATTAATAACATCTACAACTTACCTCTTGGGTGATGTAATATTAATGTTGGCTGTTTTAATTACACATTTGGTCACAGTTTATAATCAATTACATTTTGGTTCTGTTCTATGATCTAATATATAAAAAACTTCAACTCGTAGTTTATGTAAAGGTCATGCATGTTATAAAGTAAATAAAATAAAAGATAAAGTAATTTTCTCTTCAATTTAGAGGAGACCCACTCAACAGAATTAAGTGGACATTTTCGACACTTTCTGTTTCGTTGTTCTTCAACTAGATTATCAATGTCAGAACGTAATATCTGGAAAATTTATAACAGAACGCTGCATTTGAGATTCTGTTCTGTTACTTCGGGGCTTGGACTTAGCTAATTTCATAATAGAAAAAAAACCGCACAAATATGTCGAGCCAAACATACACAATGTCCGTGCGGCAAGTGAATACAATCTCGGAGATCCGGTTTGGGGGACATTCTTGTAAATATCAGTCAAGTCTTTCTTCTGTGTATATTTGTCCTTCAATAAATTGTCCCATTGTAAATTTAAGTGTATTACTTGGTACCTGACAGCTACATCGTTGTCATCGAGTGTGTTACACCTGACTGAAACCTCAGCACCTCTGTACTCACAGCACCTTTTATATAGGCATTTTAGTGCTACATGGCTCTTGCCTGACGTCACACGCACTGCAGGCCTCGAACCCGGCTGAAATACATTATAACTCTTGAAACTGTCTTCCTCTGGCTTACTAAAATGCAAATCAGAAGGATATAAAGGGAAAAGATCCAAAACATTTACACCTGATCAGTCGAAAACGTTTTATAAATGAAGCACCTTGAAGCAAAAACCTCAGGTTCCAAGAGGGAAAAGAAAACTAGAAATTAATACAACAGTAGAGATCATAAATAAACATAATGGGAATAAAAAGGGAATGAATGATATAAGAAATAAGTTAAAAAGAATATTCGAAATTGCAATATAGTGTAAATGAAGGAAAAACTGGACAGGAGTTGCTTCTGAACACAGACACGAGGCAGGAGATAATAACAATGGAACAATAAACTTTCGAAGGTTACCCCGACATTGAGACGCCAGCAAGGTATGCGAAGCTTAAGGGAAATGCAGCCAAGCATTACAGAATACCGTTATGACGCTGAGAGGTCATACAACCCAAAGGGGTGGAAAATATTACTGCTGCATAGGAAAGACAGACGAAAGTGACCAATAAGAGAGAATTAAAGAAATAAACCCTGCCAATAAAATATAGAGTAAACCACATGATAGGCGTAAAATAGTAAAGGAATAGAAAATGGGCTGTGATAGACGAGAAAAGCTAGAATAGAAGCTGGGAATACGACGGGGTAAAAGCGTCACTCTGCTACTTCATACGACGGGAAGAAGGCGTGTTATTGGGAGAGAAGTAAGATGAGATCCGATGTCGCAGTCCGAAGCAGAGTTATGGTGTTGAAGACAGTGCAAATATAGGGAATAAAGGGAGTTAGCAAAGCAACTTAAAAATGTTAAGGGGAAACGGAAACTAGGAAGGCAACGAAAGTGCTAGCAAGAGAGTAAAGAGATAGCCAGGTTAAAGAAAATAAAGGAATAGAGAGACGGTAAGCACGACTTTTCATAACCGAACCCTGAGAAAGAGATCCCAGCTCACCGACAATTAGACAAAACACCAACCTTTCCATCTCTCCGTCAAACTCCTTCATAATATATCCCTACCAAAGCACTCAAAAGGACAACGAACCAAAAAGAACCCACACCAACCTGATGTTAAATACCTCATGGTAAAAGTAAGTTTCGTTTTTTAATATTACCAATATTTTGTTTTAATGTTTTAGGTTAAACTGAGCCACACTTTAGCAGCTGTTTATGAAGAAGTAGTCAATATTTCTGCGCCTGCGTACTACGTACTTCGTCTCACTTTAGACAAAACAATAACGATTCTGAGATATAACTCAAACAGAACTGAATACTTTGAAATGAGGCATTTAATTTAGATACGTGATTGAGCATATACAATCGTATTTGACTAGCCTATAATGGTAATTAAAACGCTCATATAGCTTCGCTGGCTCCGTTAATAATGTCGCGAATGCACTGTTGAGACGAGGCGGCGCGGCGAGGCATTCAAAGTGACGGACAGTGCAGTGCGGAGAAAAAAGCTTGCCGAAACGGTGGGGGGAAGGAGACGGATTTCTCGAGAGTTCGTCTTTCTTCTAGCACCGTCTTGATTGTTTGAGAAGATTCCGGATAGTAATTAATCTATAAAAAGAGAGCCCCCGCCCGCCAGAGTCAGTCAGTTGATAACTGGACGCGTGCGCGTGAACAGCTGTGTGAGCTGTTTTTGTGGTCGATGACCCTGCAAGTTATATTGTGTATGTGACGTGATTCTGGACTATAATGTTTGATAAAAGTGGGTTTCTACTAAAATAAAGAGCAATTCTCAGTGTTTGTAGCCTGGACTTTTAGTTTCACGAACCCACAAAGACACATACTCGGTTTTGATTAATACCATTACTGTCTCTTTGCATAATGTACTATAAACTTGTGCATACGCTAATTGTAATTTTTACGTAACTTAGCTTTTCTGTCCTTTAATGTCATGATGGAAGTCGCCAAACCCAGCTCGATTGAGCTTTACAGGAATTTCTAAGGTGTTCATCATATAATTGTCACATTTTATACGTTATAGTTTAAATAGAGTGACTCCTTCAATTTTTCAATTCTGTTAGGTGGACAGATGGAGCACCAATCTACAATATTGTCCTATGGCTTTCACCACGTCTCGACATTCATTAAGTTACATGCAACGCTTCGAATAATTTTCAACCTACCTGTTTGGGGAAAGTCGTGCTAATGTAAAATTGTTCTTTGGTGTAGTGTTTTTTTTAACAATATGTACATATTTTTTATGTGCTTCTCTCAGCCTTCTTTCTAATATTGACTGTAACTAGACTTTTTAAGACGGAGTTGTTTTTACTTCTATAAATTAGTATATTATACATACAGCTTTAGAATGTTTTCTTAGAAAAACAAGTGCAAAAGTCACATCTCATATTCAACACTAAAACCCGGATTCCCATTTGAAAAAATTAAATGGGCTCTTAATTTATTACGAATATGTTCTCTTTGATTAAAATACCCGGCCCTTTCTCAATTATATAGTTTCCTGTATACGATTACTGTAAGCTTCTATATAAAGGGAATATGAAAGATAAAACGAGGCTGCAAAATTCAATGTCACATCTATAATTGAGCCACAAAACTTCGGCTCAAAGCAACTGTTCTGACCAACTGTGTCGACATGGCAGAACGGGACAGCAAAACCTCAACCTAAAACAGCACAGCAAATTCCGGCGAGCCTACACACGCCATGCGTGGAAGAAAAGTTAATCAACATGGCATGGAATCAACAATAATGCTTTACTCATACTATTGTAATGGCTCATTTATTAAACGCAATGTGTACATAATAATGAGAATTAATCAAAGTTCTGGTCGTTGGCATTAAATACTATTGAATTAGTCTTTGCTTCGCAGATCAGTATGTGGTAAGGTTATTAGTAATATTTATAGCATCAAAAAGAGTTAGGAAATTAATCCCTACAATTGTGCTATCTATATTCGTATTACTCCAATTTTTAAAAACCGAAACAGTTAGGAAATTATTTATGCACTGAAATAGAATATATGGTATATAATAAAGGGAGACACCTAGTACAGTGAAATATCCGTGAGAACTATTGCGGCTACCACCGTTCACTTATCAATGAAGTGAGGGAATCACAGGAGGTTAAAGGCCGCAGGCAAAATACACACCGATGCCCGGAAGTGCTTAAGAGTTCAGCTCCTGAATATCCAACACACTATTGTAACTCCTAGAGTAACAAATAGTAATACTCTTTGTTCAGAATATATATAATTTCCTTCCATCTGGCGTACCCAAACAGCTATAAACGTGAAAGCACGCTTGAAACTTGGGAAGGAAATGGAATGAAAGACAACTAAGGAAAAAAGAACTGTGGTAAATAAAAAACACCCCAAAACTCCTTTACCGTCCACGGAAAGTACGCCTCGGTAGCGTAGATGGTAGCGAGTGTCTGCCTCAAGTTCAAGGGATCCAAAGTTCGAATCTCCATCACGGTGAGATAGGTGGATAATTTTTTCCGTGGTTTTCCCTTATCATTAAAGACGAATGTCGTATAGCTCTAAGCTCCATAGAGCCTGGATATATTTGAGCATCATTTCACCTACTCCATTCACCATCCGATAGGACTTAACGTTGGAGGACGTAAAATAAGATAATAAAAATTAAAAAAATCACAGAAACCCACTATAAACGTATGTTCACAGTAGATGATCTGGGAATAAACTGAAAACCTCCTTAAGTTAAATATAGAGTACCAAAGAGCAATAAATGATATTCAAAGGTTTTTTAATGAGTATTAAATAAAAAAGAGTCAAAAGTGATGGTGTTTAAGGCAAGGCTACACTGAAAATTCCAACTTTTATAATAATAAGCCTGTCATTATGAAAATTTAGTTACATAAATGAGGTATCATTTTAAACTTACATGCAGGTTTTCATGTTGCTACATCTAATAGCTCATTAATTATTAATTATTTTGTGTGAAAACGTAAAAATTAAAGATGTTCTACGCGTCAAAAATTTGAACTTTAAAGTTTGATTTTTGTTTTGGCTAGTACGGAGCAATTTTAAAAGACCAACACTTTCATTTTTTGGAATATTGTTGTACCATTTGTTCTAAAATATTTTCCATGTTATAGCTCTCAAAAGTTTGAAAATATTAACTTTTTCTACTCCTTAACACCATAAAATTGTCAAAACATGAGCATTAACAAAAAAGGGGCTATGTGAAGTTTCTTACATAGATATTATGAGCCTATCCTGTAAGTTTCACCAAGTTTAATGAAAAACTTTCACGCATGAAGCATTTTGTATACTGAAACGTGTTAGAAAGAAGTGTTCTCAGAAAATTAACTTTAAAGTAATGAATGTTAATTTTAACGTTTGTTAAAGGTCTCTTTAAATTGTCACATGATTGTCTAAAATGGTGCAAATGGTAAAACTAGCACTAAGCTACCAAAAATGCCAAAAAAGAAAATTCCATGATTTTCAACATTTTCGGCGGATTTTCAGTGTAGCCTTGCCTTAAAGGAGGAACAAATTGAAGTAAGAGGAATAATGGGTTTTAGAAGAAGAAAGATTAGAAGTGTGAAAGAATTTGAGTACTTAGGGATTAGGTGAATAATAACGGAGTATGACAAGCACATGGCAGAAAGGTGGTAGCCAAAGGAAATACAGCAATATCAGGAATAAGGATATGCAAAGCGAAGCTCGATATATCAAGCAAATGGTTAGAGAGAAAGTGTGAAACATTGGTAGAGTAAAATATGTATGCTGCAGAACTATTTGGGACGTATCCACAATTTGCTAAAGGGATGTTGGGATAGCCTAGATCAGCTCCTAGAGAAATAGTCCTAGTAAAATTTGGAAAAAAACAAAATATATACTAATTGAAAGGGTTTTAAAATTTTGGTGTAAATATTTGATAAAGGATGATAATGAAATCCTAAAGGTATGTTTGAATCAACAAAATAAAATGGGAAGTAGTAAAAATTGGTGGCTAGTGGTGGGGGGAAAAAGCCTGTGGAGGAAATAGGAATTGGCGATTTATGGAGATTAGAAAATAGAAATATATCAGGGTTTGGAAAATAGAACTAGAGTGGAGGATATAGAAAGATAAGAAATATAGGGAGTGTTAGAAAACAGAAAATAATTAACATTTTATAAGTTAATACAGAGAGAAATTGGAAGAGAAGTATATATAGACCAATGTAGCAGGCAGAAGATCGAAGGAATGGCTTGGATTAGAACAGGATCCTTTCTGAAGGGACTAAGAAGTAACAGGGTAGAAATATACGAATCATTTGGAGAAACAGTAGGTACAGTTCATATTCTGACAGTGTAAAGAGCTAGCAGTATGGAGACAGAAGTTATGGGAGAAGAAATGGTAAAAGATGCAAAACGAGCTGATAGTCATAAAAATGGTTACGGGGGAAAAATGAAAGTAGAAATGGAAATATAGGGAACCATTTTGGAGAGCTAAAGAAAAATGGATGAGAAAAATAAAATGTGGAAAAGAAAAATGTATTCTGGAACAAGGATAAACAGATAGCACGTTAGAGTAGATGGCAGAATGGCGACTATACTATTCAGAAATGCTAGTAGGCCTGGGTAATAAGCACGCTGATGTATCAAGTTTAATGAGGAAAACGGCACCAAAAATTTAACAACTAGAATAAGAAATATATATGCATTTTAGATAAAAATATTGAAAATATAAAGTTGTATAAATAAATTCAATTCAATTATACAGTAGCCCGGAGCCAACACGTCAAGTTCAAGCATGGGGTACGGGAGTATAAGGTAAGTAACCGAAAAATCGAGACTATGATATTGATGTAAAATAGGTTGATGTTAGATATCAAAAATACAAGGAAATTTGTTTATTATGTGTTTCAAATGGGAAGAGTTCTGGAGTCCAGCTAATAAGATGACGTATCACACTCAGCGTTGCCAGCGTGTTACCCCACTCCTTTTATGTTTCCCTCTCACTCGCACACTCATACAACATGCAGGTCTGCTAGGTGCTAGATGTAAGGCTAAGCAAATTATGTTTTACAAACTTTTACAATGATGCAGAAGCCTAAATAAAAATTGGAAAAAGCATTTTCCCAAATTATGTATATTTTTTAATACTATAACTATAATTACAGTTTATGAATTACCTGCTTTTCTAATCCAAATGCGGGATACATTGGATTTACCTACACCACACGCTTCAGCAATAAGCCGCTGAGCATTTTTGAAATCGAGCTGATTTCTTTATTCCTCATTGTCCAATTTTTGAAGAGCGTGTACACCTTAAAAATAATACTTCGAGCCTGACTTCGCAATAATTGCCCTTTTGACTCGCCACTAAATTCACCGCAAGAAGCCGTTGCACTATTTAACTCTTACCCTACTGTTGTGTAAAGAACAAGTGGCTGATATTGATCTGAACTCTCCAAAGTAAATAAACACTTCTTATCCAGCATTCATTCATAAACATAAGCATACAGCGTTCCACAGGCTAACAGGAAATGAAGTGTTTGCTCTTTCTCGAATTTAATACCTTTACGTATTCACAGTAATTATTTATAACGTCATGTCAGTAGTTTAAATTTCAGTTCTGAGTAATGAAAAGTAGATGTATATACATACACATCAAATACTTTGAACAATCTAGAGTAAATACAGATTACGAACCATTCATAAACAAAGATATGTGGCCAGACACGTTCTGCCAGGGCAGCAGGAAATATATTGTTTCCTCTCGCTCAAATTGGTTTGTTCAATGTAATTCTTTTATCACGTCATGTCAAACATTTACGTTTCAGTTATAAGTAATTACAAATATACGTACACGCATACATGCCAGTCAATAATGATATTCATACAGTGCTTACGTCGCGATTTATTGTTAAAATACAGGTAGCAGTGCTTTATTTATATGTATTAGAAAAACCGTTTGAGCTAAAAATATGGGGTTTTCATGGTTATGTGAAATACATTACTCACTACATTCCACATGGATCAGTTTCGGCGAAATCTGAATTTTGGTCTTATCAGGAATAGTATTTCATACAAATTTATTAGGTTGGCGTTCCTCACACACCACTTAGCGGGAATGCAATACGACAACACTGCAGAACTCCCATTGGTTGCTGGCCTAGAAGCGCTCAAGGACAAACACCTGCCCATTTGAAACACATAGTAGATGAGTTAGAAAAGCTCTTACTGGGAGTAACAGTAAAAAAGTACGTTAAGAATAGAATTGTTTTCCCCTTTTCATGAAATTTTTCTTCTTGGATAACACGCTTTTAGAGACAACCATTCAATTATTCAGTATTGAAAAGTTTTGCTAACATCCCTGTGTGGCCTTTTTACCTCCCCCGCTGCGTCTGCTGATACTCTGTCTCGGGTATCAGCCACTCTGGATGTGACCTTAGCAGCCTGGATCCCGGTGGTCTGGTCGCCTAGTAGATTGCTCTATGAGTTGACTATTCTTTGCCCTGGCTAGTCATTAGAGCTGAGACCACGCTATCTACAGGGTATGCGTGGGATAGGTTGTCGAAATAAAAACAACACAGTTCATCGTATCAGCTTTACTATTCAGTTCGTTTCGTGCTCACAGTTCACCAGGAGTTGCCGCCGCGTTCAGATCGAATTACACTAGATTTCCACTATCACGTTAAAACTATACTGAATTGCTGAAATCTATCACGATGGAATAAATTACTAACACTGTTTTGAAAGTATACTTCGCCACTTAATTCACTGCTGGGAGATCTTGTTGCCTTAATAAGATTCTCATTACTGATTGTACTTCTCGGCGCAATCCGACGTTTGTGTCCCCGGCAGGCAAAACACGTCTACACGGTATCACGTCTCAGACTACAAGACCGACGCTAAAACCTAATATTCCTTCCCAAAACAGATATAGCCTCGCCTCCAGCTGGATTTCTCTGAAAAACTCTAGTTAGCGAGCTACAACCACGCGGACATTTCCCCGAAATACTGGTTTGGGCCAGGTTTGGACCGGTCTACTAATGACCCAGGTAGCGACCCATCTCGTGACCACAGCCTTTCGACGGAACATTTTCATCCATATAGACCAGCAACTTTATTACATAGCTCTGGGTTAAAATACTTATTCGCATTCTAGTAATTGAATTTAAATGCTGTTGCTTCGTTTCATGAACTTATCCATCTGTAATATTCATTATCTTAAATTCTTTCACCGTACTTCCTCATTATAATTTAATTATCATTTTATTCATTGTTAAAATCGTATTCAATCATACGGCTGATAAATACGGCATCAAACTGCCCCCGTTTCATTATTTAATTATCCCATAATTTAAGAATGGAACGTCCTTGCCCGAATAACATTACTATTATTATCAACAACTCCACACGTCGGCAACTCTGGTTCACTTTACAATTTTCTTTGCATTTCAGCTGCGTTACATACAATCATAGTGACAAAATTTATAATACTAGTAAATAATTTCTTTTTGTTTTCAACACTTCACATTATAAACATCTGAAATAATCCAATACATATTAGTTTACCATACGCTATATACACTCCACTTCTGAAAGTTTTACATTTTCTTGCGTCATACAACGAACGTTTACATCGTATTAGTTATGAACTACGTAAAACTTAAGCTAGTTTACAAAATCTGTTTGTCTTCTGAATCTATATAAAGGTGTAATTTGCCAAAAGTCCTTGCACCTTCTTGGATTTGTAAATTGTTTTGGTACTCAGTTTTGTTGCTTCGAGTTGGTTATTTTCATAGGATTCATTGCAATTCCACTTCACTTTAAAGTCTTAAAAGTACTTATCACCACAAGTTTTTTTTCACAATTTCGATATTTTGTGATTGGATACCATTAAGATTATATATATTTGTTCGTCTGAATTCATTTTCATTAATTGAGTTGTATACATTTTCATCTATACCTTATCCTATATGCCTCTGCATGATTATTTGTTTATGTCCGGTACGGACGGAGAAGTTGTTTGTGCCACCTACCCATGAGTTTTCTATTTACCGCATCTACTATTTCAAATGTATGTTCCCCAAATTTTTGAATAATTTCCCCAGGACCTTTATATAGTAACTCCATGCGCTTGTTTCTGTTCTTCAAGGCGCAGAACAACTTGTGATCTTTAATTAATTCTAGATCACCTATATCTGGGTTCCATTTGTGCCTTCTTCGTTTTCTCTTCGATTTCCTCTTTTCGGCCTTCTCCTTTATTCTGTCGAAAGCTAATTTAGCTCTTTGTTCTTCACTTAGGGTTTCATATTCAATACTTACGTTTTTTCGATTTCCTTAAAGATGGGCTCGGGTTCTTCGTTTAACATAAGTGTTACGGGTGCAAATCCTGTAGTCACATTAATGGTGTTATTTATTATCTTTTCAATGACTGGACAGTATCTTACCCAATCTTTGTGATTCTTATGTGTCAGTATCCTGAAATAGATCCCAATATCGCGTAGTACTCGTTCCATTGGGTTTCCTGATGGAAAATAGGATGAGCAATAATATAATTTTATTCCGTGATCAGTGAGGGTTCCTTTAAAGCATTTACTTCGATGGACGGTCGCGTTATCAGACAAGACCGCTTTTACTGGTCCGTATTTCGGCATATAATCATTCACTATCTTCCCTACACAAGCCCTGCTGCTTATGTTTCTTACGGGGTATATTTTTACATATTTGGTGAAGACATCAAAGTACAGAAATGTATCGGCACCCAAATTGACCTCGAAGTAATTTTCCGTGAGCGTCCACTGTGACTAGCGCATTCTTTCCATCTCTTAAAATCGCTTGAGGTTCTGTATCGAATTTCACATTGAATGGTTTCGCTCGTTGGCACATGTCGCAAGTTGAACATATTTTCCGCACTTTTCTGGCTAAGTGTTTTATGTAGCAGTGTTCACTTATTACCAAATTTAGTTTCTCACTGCCGGTATGTGCTAAGGGTTTGTGATATGCGGTAATTAACCGGTTTTCGATCCCTCTCGGAATCATGATTTTCCACTTCGGTTCTGTCCGTCCGCGGAACTTGTAAATTTTTCCGTTGTATATTCCAATGTTCTCCTTTAATTCTGCTGTGATCGGTGACGCCTTTTCTCGAAGTTTCTGCTATTCTTCGTCTTCTTCCTGGAGCTTCGCCAAGTTTCTCAATTCTTTCGTGAGTGATCTTCCTTCCATTGTGTCTAGGTACAAGATCGTGACATCGTGTTTGTGGTCGTCGATCGTGTCTGGTATTGGGTAGTTTGTCTTCATTCTGGATAGCAGGTCGCTGAAGATATTATGCCTCCCCGGAACATGACGGATTTCTATTTGGTGTGACGTAATCTCGTGCACGTATCTCGATATTCTTGTACTGGTTAGCTTGCAAGAATTCATAAAAGCCAGACTCACATGATCAGTATACACAATGATGGGGTTGTTGTAAACATATTGTCGGAATTTCACCAAGGCAAAATAAATCGCAGCTATTTCCTTCTCAGTCGTGCACGCTCGTGCTTCAATTTTGGATATTCCTCTGGAGGCTACTGCAATTAAGTGGTCCGTTCCATCTTCATCCCTTTGGGTCATTATCGCTCCGTATCCCAATCCCGCCGCGTCTGTGAAAATAATGAACGGCAGATTTTCCCGGGTTTTTTCCAGCAAAATGGAAGCTGCGAATAATCTTTTAACACTCAGAAAGGCCTCTTCTTCATCCTGCGTCCATCGCCATTTTTCATCTTTCTTCAACAACTGTCTCAAAGGGGCTACGACAGTTGCGAAGTCGAGAATGAATCTGGATTGATAATTGAGGATTCCGAGGAGTCGACGTAACTGCTTTATATTCTTCGGAGCCGGAATTTTATTTATGCTGTCTATCCGTTCCGGATTTGGTCTAATACCTTCCTGGGAGATGACATATCCTAGGAACTCGGTTTGTTTGACGAAGAAGGCAGTTTTACTTGGTTTAATTGTCATGTTGGCAGCTTTTAACCGGTTTAAAACGTAATCAAGATGCTTCAGATGTTCACCAATTTCTGACGAAAATATGACAAAGTCGTCCACATATTGAGCCACGAATTTCTTTATGGTTTCTCCAAAAATAGCATACAATGCTCTCAACAATGCGCCTCCGCTTGTGTTCATTCCAAATGCGCAGACGGTAAACTGGTAAAGAATTCCAGAATGTAAAATGCAGCAAATTTTCTCAATTCTCTCTTAAGTGGAATCTGCCAGAAGGAGGCGGTCAGATCTAAGGTAGAGAAGAATTTTCCTTTTTGCAACTTGCTCAACGTTGCATCCACGCTCTCGGGTCTAAATCTGTCTGGTTTACAATGCTTGTTTAGCTTTCTTGCGTCTAGTGTTACTCTAATTTTCCCACTAGCTTTGCTTACTATGCACAGGGGGTTCACGTATATGGAGTCTGAAATTTCGATAACCCCGTCTTCTAGCATGTCTTCTATCACTTTATCGACTTCTTCCCGAATAGCGGATGGTATGGGTCTCGCTTTATGTGTAAACGGCTCTATGGGCATCATTTCGAAAGAGTGAATATATTACGTGCATCTTCCTGGTTTATCCGAAAATACCTCCTGGTGTCGTACTAAAATTCTAAATAATTCTTCTTTCTGCGCTGTATTCAGGTAGTTAGCCTGACTGACTTTTTCTCTGAACAAATCTTCCAAGTTTTCGTAGTTTTCCGCCTTGCGGTACAAATTGGTAGTCTCATAATTCCAATTCCTGGCGGGATTTTCTCGGGTTTCAGCTTCCACATCTTCATCATACATCTCATTGTTACTCGATTCGGCAGTATATTCTTCGACGTTTATTTCGCCAAGCTCCATTGCTCCAATTTTTATGTACTCAACAAAGAATACGTCTCCCCGGATTTCATCTTCAAGTTCAACTCGTACAACTTCCTCTGAACCGCTATCGTCGACAAATGGTACCACTACTGTTTCTTGCCCTGTTTCTAACATGACAAATCTATTCTCGAAATTAACAATGGCTTTCCATTCATACAGGCAATCACATCCTATAATTATGTCGGTAACGAGTCTGGGTACGACCAGGAACAAAACCTCAATAATTCTACCATTTATTTCTACGTTGAGCATGACTTGAAATTTCACTCTTTCTTTCCTCTTCCCTACAGCTAGTGAGCAAAATATACCGCTTACTGATAAAGACATTATCTTCAAACCCCGGTTGATTAGTTCTTCATAAAACTTTTGTGAGCACACTGTACTGTTAGCTCCAGTGTCTATTATTGCAGTGTCCGGAATTCCGTTAATGGCAACTGCTATTCGTGGTGGTTCGAACATTTTGTCACTGTCTTCACTTCTGTTCCTCAGATTGGTTTCCTTCTGTAACATCATTTGCCCTCTGACGATCTTATTTTTCGCATACGGTTCACATAGTTTCCTCCCAGTCTTCACTGAAGGCGCGTTAGACTGGGTACATAGTTTCCCTGAGTCTTGCTGTAAGCTCCAGTTCTCGTTGCATTCTTTCCTTCCAACTTTGCTACCTGAGAAGGATGGCCGCGGTTTTCGAACACTTGCCTGGTTACTTGTAGGGCTTCGGCCCTTCTCCATTTATCGGCGAATTTCTACCGCTCCTGCTCCTTTCTCCGTGCTGCGGCGACTTTGGCCTAAATTCTGGAATGTTGTCGACCCTCCAGTAACCATTTCCCGTGCTCCGTTCTCCCTGCCTGGGTGACCTCGGCCTAACTTCTGGTATATTGTCGACTTTCCAGTAGTCATTTCCTGAATGTCTTCTTTTTCTCTCGTTCCATCCTCCTCGGTTCTTTTCATGTCTCGCCGCGTTTACGTAATTTACTTGTACATTTCTGTTTCGGTCGTGCCCGTTGCGGTTCCTCTGGTTGCGGTCAAAATTATTTCGGCCTCGGTTCTCCCACTGCGAATTTCCTCCTCTGGGTGCGGGACCTCGGACATCCTGGTTTTGATTGTAATTGATATGTGCCCCTTGCCCGAAATTATTTGAAATTTCCCTTTCGTTGCTCGCTCCAGGCCTAGCGAAACTTTCATTTTTACTCTTTGATTTGTTTGTCTCCAATGCCAACAGCAAATTGATCATGGTGGCGACATTTGCGGGTTTAGCTATAATTAAATAGTTCTGGAGTGCCTCTGGGAAGTGTGTCGTGATAATGGCGATTAATTCTTGCTCACTCATGTGTGGATCCAGCATTTTAGATTTCCTAGCAAGTTTCGTGAAATAATTAACCATCGACTGATCAGTTCTTGGGTCATACTTTCCACTACTCAGTTCTAATCTTATGCTAGACTGCCTGTTATGTCCCCAGTATCTGTTCATAAAAAACCTTTCAAAGGTCCTGAAGTTATTATCGTTTCCCATTGATACCTCTAACCAGTTAGCTGCGTTTCCCTTAAGGCATTTTCTAACAATTGTCATGGAATACTGTTCAGGAATACACTTTACAGAAAAATATTCAGGCAGACTCCTCATAAAATCCTTAGGATTTCAGAATCCTCATGTTCAAACACAGGTGGCACAATTTCATTTAAGATGTGGTTTGGCCATTGCATTTGACCACCACTCCTTTCAACATGTACATTACCACCTCTGGGTTCATAACTGGAGGTACTTGGACCCATATTAAGCATCGAAATGTCGGTTGAGGCACTTTGTCTCGCTTCGCTTCGTGCAGAGCTTTCACTTATCTGACTAGCATTAGAATTAGGTTCAGTTACACACAACCTCAAATTTTCTAATGTTTCCTTCATTCCATTAATTTCTGTAGCTATCTCTTTCATTTGTTCATTTATTTCGTCTACACCCCTACCTTGCCTTCTAATTTCCCTTTCTGCTTGTTCTAATCTACTTCTACTTTCCCCTGATTCTTTGCTAGCCGTTTCTCTAATTTGGTCTAATTCCTTGCTAACTATTTCCCTCTCTTTTTCAAATTGCTTTGCTACGTCCTCTCGTAATTTCTTGTATTCTCTGCCTGACTTCTCACTTACTTGATTACAAACTTCGATTCTTATACTTTCTATTTCCCCCCGTACTTCAGTTCTAACTTGATTGATTTACCCTCTAACCTCTGCTTGAAAGGTTTCTAATGCTTTCTGCTGACTTTCGAGCTTCCTAACCAAATCTTGCTGTCCTGCCTCTAATTTTTGACTTGTACTTTCTAATTTCTGACTATTACTTTTTAGTTTCTGGTTAGTACTTTCTAATTTCTGACTTAATTCTAGGTTATTACTTTCTAACCTCTCCATTATCGCTTTCATCATGGCTTCCATACTCATATTCGTATCTGAGTCATTTACATCTACTCCCTGGCTATTATTAGTTGTTTCCTTAGCTACACTAACCTGTACAATTTGATTGTTACTACTACATTCTGTATCCCTTCCTACGTTATTTTCTAGACCCTGAGCATTATTACTTTCCATTGTCTTTTCTAATCTATTCTGTATATTCTGAGCACTTTCTCCTATTTCTGCTATTTTCTCTTTAACAATTTGTATAGTACTCCCCTGCACGTACATGCTTTGTGAATTTGACCGACCTTTCACCTTTCCGTTTCTTAAAATACTCTCCATCAGTTCATTGCAACAACGACAACAACACTAAAATGTTACACTCAGTACCTTTGGTTTTCTGCTGGAGCTTCCGACGATCCTGATGCTGGTTGCTTTTCGTCTCTCGAAGCGCCACGTTGGTTCGCCAAGTTTGTGGCCTTTTTACCTCCCCCGCGTAAATATTTAGGATCACTGAAGGTATTGAGTTCTTTGAGCTAATGGATATGTGGTACGTTAATTTCGCCTAATTACCTTAGTTACAGTGAATTAGAACTAGCTATTTTTCCTCGTCACCGAAGTTTCATTGTTAATGGCGTATTATTCACTGAACTGTAATCCATGCTTCTTCACTTATATATTACGTAAGTAAATTGTATTAGCATTCTAAGTATCCATTTTCCTGTCTTTTCCTTGTGCAATTGCTAATCTTATGAGCCAGTAGTTCTATTATCGGCCATAAGTTTGCCCTCAATATTAGATGAAAAGCACTCAAAATCCATGTTTATAGCCCCTCTTTCTGTGACGTATTTCGTTTTTCCATATAAATTATGTAGTCTCAGTTTTGAGCCATCCTGTTGATGAAGTGGTGTAAGAGTTTGCTCGTGGCAGATAGGAAATTGCAACACGTTGTAATTTTAGGACCGTAGCACGTTAAAGACACATATTGTTTGAAACAAGCTATAACGTTGGATGGACTGTTGCTCTTTACACGGTACTGGCAGTTCATTTATAAAGCACGTTCTCATCTTTCCGCAGAGTGTGTCAATAGAGAAATGGATACATATCTCGTCACTACACGAATGTCAACACTGCGGTTTTCGGGATCTCGCGCACACATAATGAAACGCCAGCCCTCTAGCCAGATAATGACAAAAAACACAGCCATATGATCAAAGAGAGTTTTAAAAAATGTTGCAGGCGTTTGCGGACGCAAATCCTTCATTGGCGAGCCTTTATTCCTGCTCTGTATTTACAAGTGAATCACGGTGGTTACATATGACACGCATTTGTTAAGAGCGCAATTTCCTGGTTTTATAGCTAACAAAACAGAAAACAAGCGAGCCAAGCATTCTCTCGATTTTCATAATAAAACCACCCACTTAGTTGAAAAGTTTATTTTATTTTTGCAGCAGCTCTACGCTAATTATGGTAACTACATGAAGTGTTGATATTTCACCCAACAATGTCATTTCCAAGTTCTACCATAAATATATATGATACCCGTGGATCCACAAAGAAGTTTATTAGAAAAACTCCATGCTCTTCTTTCATTGTATTGATTATAGTTCTACAAAGTTAAGACATATCTGACAGCGTATACAATTGGTGAAATTATTCTCAAATGAGTCCAGAGTATATAAAGTTTTCTCTTGTAATTTACGTCCTCCAACGTTAAGTCGGACAATATGACCGAGATTCGAATTCGGGACCTCTTGAACGTGAGGCAGACATGCTACCTACCATCTGCGCTACCGAGGCGGGCATATAAAGCTTAGATATATCTGACGTTCATCTTTCAGGATAAGGGAAAATCCCAGAAAAACCTGACCAAAGTTCGACATCTGGACCTTTTGAACACAAAGATACGCTACAAATTACGCTACAACCTTACATCCTTTTGTACTTCACTCATGCCTTCTCTCTCTCTCTCTCTCTCTCTCTCTCTCTCTCTCTCTCTCTCTCTCTCTCTCTCTCTCTCTCTCTCTCTCTCTCTCTCTGTCCTGTAATGTGTGTGCGCGTGTGTGCGCGCGCGTGCGCGCGCTCTACCTAAACAATAGCAGATGAACAGCCATGGACACGACCGGAGAAAAATTCCAGCACAAATAAATCAAACTATCAAACATCAACAACCACAAAGACAATTGATAACGTTTTCAAAATTCCCTAAGGTTGCTGCAAAATTAATAAGCGACCGGGGAGTGGCAGCATTCCCTCCCAACTTACTCTCAAGGAAACTTACCTATTTGGAACTGTCCTTCTTATTTTGATTTAGTGGCCATTAAAGCGTGGTGATCAAATAAAATATTGATATTAAACATATATAAGTGGAACACTAAACATTTGGCGAATGCAACAGCTTGTAACCAGTTAAACTTTTGAATGCTGTTCTACATATTTTACGCAATTTAATTGTTGTTTAACTTAGCCATTTTTAGAGGAAATGTATAATGAATGTATTTATGTCTAGTTAAATCATTTTACATGTACAACAATAATATGACATATACTGGTACAGCGATTCTTCACTGACAAGAAGTTATCTCGCTGGAAATTAAATTATTTTGTATTATGGGTCACTAACAGATCATCTTTTTAATTTATATTTACTGCATCTGTATTAAGTCAAGTTGTGGGTACGTATCTCGTATGAAACTATCGTATGAAACTGTCAAAATATTTGACGCACTTCCTAATGTTCTTAAAGAAAAAACTTATAATTTCGGTGCTTTTAAAAATGCTGTTAGAGAGTACCTTTGCTCAAAATCTTTTTATTCTGTGCAAGATTATCTGAAGGACAAATTATCCTGATAATGCTTCTGTAGCTCTGTAAGTAGTATCTAACTGTTCCAATGACAAATCATTACCAATGAATCTTTGATGCATGTTGAAAATTTACTTTTAATGTATATATATTTAAGAAATAACAACAATGGTATCCATTGCAAAAAGGTTGAGACGCACTGGCATAAGTGAAAGCTGAATTAAAAAGGGTTTGATTTTGTATCATATATAATTATCTCTGCTTTGTTTTCCATAATGTTGTTCATATTGTCTTATGTTAACTTTTGTACATATATATGCTATTAAAATTTATACCTCTGGACATGTTCAATGTTCACAGCCTTTCCGGCTACAAGTGAACCTACTAAACGCAAATCAATCTAATCTAATCTCATCGCCTGACGTATTTGATGTTAAAGTTTAGGTAACCTTCAGAAGTAGACATCTGATGGGCTCTCTGCTTGTGTTACCCATTTTGACTGAATACCATATAAATCTGAGCATTATCTTTGGAAGTGTGGCTGCCAGAGGCGATTACAAGCTTCTGAACAGTTCTCATATAGACCTGACTGTAAATTTCATGCAATGTCAAAAGCAATGAACCTATTTTGGTTTAGCTGTATTTGCTTTATTTTTAACTCTTGCTTTTGAGATACTGTAAACACATTGCTCTTTGAACTTTGTAAAGAGATATAAATATAAAAAATCACTGTTGGTTTAGTTCAATTAAGCTTCCCGGTGTATAAATTCTGATGACGTCAAATATGTGTGGCAGTTTATCTGATCTATCGGGATATATTCTGGGCCAAATTTAGCGAGTGGGGGAGTTTATCATTATGAATCACTAAACTGTTAGCGCACTCGATATACTGTAAAGCTTTAAAAAATCCTTTCTCTACGAATGTACAGGCTTTGGTGAAGCTCTCGTTATTAAATTAAGTAGCGGCAGTGAAATTAAATGTCAACAGTTATTTAAATGTGACCTTAACCTTTCCGACAACTTATTGCTAGGTGAGGGAAGTACTTTCTCCACTAGAAATTCAATAAGGAGAGTTTTGTCATGAGAACAAGGTTGGAAGTGTAATTTAAAGCTTTTACTTTGAATATTCTCAATATTCAAATACAGCTTAGTTTAACGTGCCCTGATTTTCTTCAGAACCGTCGTAACCTTGAAAGACGCTGACTTTTAACACCAAGTTTCATATTTAGATAGGTAGAGTCAATGAATGACATAGAAAAATGCAATGCCATGGCCGGGATTTGAACCACGGATCTACCGGTCTCCGTCCGGTTGCCCTTAACCATTCAGCTACTATGACCAACATGCCGCATAACATTAAATTCTCTAACTGAGTCGTATGTTTCGTGGTAAACCGCTAGGGGCTGTATTACACAATGAGATATACACGTTTTGTGGCGACTTACTATGCTGTAAGTACTAAAGTTCCAGGCCTTATAGTTACCACAATTAGATTACTTGTTGGAAATTAATCCTTTTATTTTCACATTAACCGTGTTTAGGAAATAATTTGGATAGGTAGATCGAGGTTGGCCATGTTGGCAATAGTAGCTCAATGGTCAAATGCAACCGGAAGAGACTGGGAGATTCGTGGTTCAAATCCCGTCTTTGGCACTCAATTTTTCAATCTGACTCAAGGAATTCAAATTATCACATAGTGTGGATAACGATTAATTTCCGTCACGTTACATATTGTTTACACATTTTCTTCATCGACATCATACTCACAGACCATTCTTGAAATATTCTTTGTTTGGTCTTCTTTTTCTTTTTTATTTATTCAAAGAGTATCAAAATTTTTATGTTAGGTGAAGCCTTGATATGATTTTATGGTGGCGTGGAGTGTAACTCTTTCTGTTCCCAATAAAGGTAATTAGTAAAAAGCTTAAATAGAATTTTGAATCTTTATGCATGTTTCTTCAGATGAAACATTCATACTTGCTACCATTTATATTAATGATAAATCAGAAGGCATATTCCTACGTTTTGTATCAATACCCAAATTAGTTACTGCAAGTACTTAAACGAAATTTTAGGAAATTAGACGGTTTCCTAACATTTATTTGAAAATTATTTATTTTAAATAAAAATTATTTTAGTATTAGGAGAAACATTTATGCCAATAAGACACACTACGCTTTTTATTTACAGGTCACTGGTCCCAGTGATTGTTTAGGTGAGCAGGACTTTTTTTTTTAAAAAAAAATGTTATTATAACTATAACTATTCTATCCAGTTGTGAGTCATTTGGACAAACACTATCATCCGAGAAAGTAAGACCTGAAATGAGACCTGAAGCTTTCCTGCCGACGAATATACTCAAGTTATTCTCGGGAAGCAAGCCAGGTGAAAATACGATTACAGGAAATGGCCAAAGCCTCCTTAATTCTCCGCTCCCAGTAACTGTTGCATTTTTCCAAGATGGTCGTCTCCCGAAAGTTGATTCTATGGTCGTTATCGAAACAATGCTCAGCCAGCCCAGACTTCTCAGGTTGCATTAAACTAATGCTCCGTTCATGTTCGCTTATTCTGGTAACGATGGTCTTTCTGGTGTGTCTTATGCACGGTGTCCCACATTCACAGGGAATGCGGTACACTCCCGGAACTTGGAAGTCTAGTTTATCTTTCACTGGTCTCAATAGATGTTTAACCTTCGGAGGTCGCTTCTGGAAGGTCCTGATGTATTTGGTGAGAATTCTGCTGATTCTGCCGAATAGGTTGCTGGTAAACGGGATGCAGGCTGTAGCGGTAGGCTTATTTTTTATCCGATTTTTAAAATCTTAGCGAAAAGATCATATCATATTCTTGCGTTCAATTTTAATGTGGTTGGACTCCTTTTAGTTCTGTGTTTTTTTTTTGCAGGAATTTATATTTCAGTTCGGTTCTGATTTGCATAGAAATTTGCATATATAATCTAAAATTGCTATTTAGATTCAAGCGTGCATTGTATAATTCTTTTATTCATTGTCTCATAAAATATAATTTCAAATGGAAACAGCTTTATGAATACAAAAATTTGTTTCTCTGAAACCTATAGAAACTATTTCAATAAATTTCCCAAATTTATTGTCATTTGAATAAAGTATTAGGAAATGTCACTACAATAGTTGTATGACATATTTATATTCTGTTCCTAATTTAATAGTAATGTACAGAATTTTATTAATCTGTGAAACAATTTGATCTATAGTTTGGGGTTTTGCACACTAAATTCTGTATTTTCTCATCTTATGGTTTCTAGTTTTCTAATAAGCGAATATGAAATTTAAAAAGAAGTTTGAAAATTAAATACCAGCTTCCCGTAAATCGCGATTAATCACATGATTGGCGATTGAGCTTGCTGACTGAAAATCTAACGAAGTCACTCTGGTACATGGAAGCAATATGGTCCATGCCTTTCTCCAGATGCGTCGTCAGGACGCCCGCCTATGAGTCTTAGATAAACCGCGCCAACAGCATCGGCGGCGTATGGTTGGCAGCGATGTAATTAGCAAACGAGCTCGCAGGAGCAACATTGTCGCTACTATCTTCTCACACGGTGCAGCCCTTTTGTTTACGCTCATCAAGAATGGCATACCCAGTCTACGGAAACTCATTACGTTGAATGTCATACTAGCCCGAGGCGAGAACTGGAGCGGGTATGAGATCTAGTTAGTTTAGTGCACGTCAAACTGCTCTCGCTGGACCAACAGTAGCGTTAAATGTAGCTTAGTGTAGGAAACGTCCATCAGGATTGAAACAGCTGCCAGTAAAAATTGTTGCAAATGCACATTTATCTGCACGTCAAAATTACAGATTGGAAAGTATCACGCTAAACCTTTATTTTGTGGCACGGTTGTAGGAATGATTAAAATGCCTTCAGTTTATATTCTATAATTTATTTTGCTATGGCAAACAGGATATTTTATCAGCAAAATTAGAAATATTTAACATTATTATAGCTCAAAACTTGAATCTATGCAACTATGCATTCGATACGACAGAAACAGCACTGTTGATATCCAAGAAAAACAAATTATTTAAGATCTGTATTATATAAAAAGCAAGGTTTGAAAACCTTTAAGAAGATTGTGTATCATTCAAGGACACCTATAAACATAAACACCACCTACGATTTGATTCATACAAGAGAAACATTTAATATTAAGGAGTAAGATAAAGTAGTATACCCTGACGTCAAATAAAATAATAGTATGAGTAATACCTAATAATAAAAATAATAATTAATTAAAGATTATTATAAGCTCGAGGGTATCTACCAGGGCAATCCACAAAATGTGAAGACTGACCTAACATCTAATGACCAGGGAGTTCCTGAGCTGTCCCAAAAGTGCGCCCAGCGCCTCCATGGGGCTTTCCCTAGGGCAAGACCTAGAGACTAACAACCACCCCCCATCTGGTCCCATGAACTCAAGATAGGATGGAAGTAGATACGCCACTTACGCGCGCCAACTCCAGAGGGGAAGCCTACCGATTAGACCTCGGTGATCTAGCACACCTTCTGCTAGCTATACAGGCTGGTACGCGGGAATATATGGCTTCCCTCAACCCCGTCCGGAACGTAC
This sequence comes from Mantis religiosa, assembly GCA_030765055.1. NCBI lineage: Eukaryota > Metazoa > Arthropoda > Insecta > Mantodea > Mantidae > Mantis > Mantis religiosa. The sequence continues at coordinate 115,197,271 of CM060957.1, read as the reverse complement.
CCGATCTCCCACAGGTATCAGGAATCACTGCCCACTCGAGTCCAACCCAATCCGAACAACTCCCAATCAGGGAGGGGCTCGAATGTTTGGTCCGAGGTTCCTCTAGTAACGCCAGAGGTACCACGAGTGCTAGGTGTCTGCAGCGCCCGCACAACGGTAGCTAAAGGGGTTGGGTCCCCTTCCCTACGCAGTTAAAGATAATAGGCGTGCACAGAGAACTCTCGAGCATTGCTTCGTACGTAAGGCAAAATGCTGCAAATATGTGGGATAACGAATAAATCGCTAAATGTCGGGTGTGGATATACCACCAGATCTATGTCTTAATGTATATTTAATTTCTTAATTTTCTTTCGAAATTTTCTAGGTACAATTTTATGCAGCATTAAATATTAAACTATTTTGTGATTAGGAAGCGCAGGAACCACTGTTGTGCGAAACTCAAAAGTTATTGGGAGGCACTGGCCAGAAAAACAAAAGCATTGCTCCTTGGTCTTTATCAGTGACCATAGCCTACCTTTCAGGTAATAGGGAAAAGGGCAGTTATTAGTCAAAAAATATAATGACTCGGACAGTTCCAATGTTGCTCATTTTGCTATGAATTGTACAGCGCTTTCATCCAGTTACTGTAAGATCAACAGCTTCCTTTTTATTTAGTACTATTAAACACAGTGAAATGAAATGCCTTTCTCATTACATAATGCATCTAGTTTTGGTAACTTTATCTACAATTGATTAATATTGCTCTTTGTTCTGTTTATCATTTGATGCTTTCATCCTCAATCTCACTAACATTAACTTCCCTCTAAACAGTTTAAGTAGCATATGTTCACCAGCTAATTTGCCGTCATTGACTGCTATAACGGAATATTGGAACATGTTAAGCACCCATAAACCAATAACTAAGAAATAGCTTCTTTATTGCGGTTTCATAAGCCAAAAAATTACTAATATTAGCAAGCTACCGTGGCGATGTCGTTATGTTGGAGCTGGAACAGGCGCCAAGCTGTGTTACCTACCTGCCAACATCGATAGCGTGAGACACGCGGCGTTCCTGTAACTGTCTAATCCACACTCATTCTGGAATATATATGCTAATATTATAAAGCGAATATTTCATTTATGTATGTTAGATAAACTCAAATGCCTCTCACCGATTTGGAAACTCTGACATTGCCGTGTATGAAACTTCTAATGTCATTTTCTAAATCATTAAAATATTAAAGAGAGTATAGGATGCCTTTTACTTGAATACTAACGCATTCGAGTTATAGAACATACTTTCAAATTAGGCCTTGGGGTATATTTGAGAACACCATGGAGTAGAGCTTTTATTACTCCATTAAATGCTACTTCCACGATACAAAAAAATCCGGTACATCTTTTTGGTAGGAGAATAATATAAATATACAAATTATGTAACACTTCAATAAACATAACACAGGGTTACGCTGTTCAAGACATCCGGAAAAACGCAATGTAGGGAACTTCTCTAAAAAAGAGCTGTATTGTCTGTAGTTTATATTATGGAAGTCATGGGGTCGATTCCCTTGTTGACTCATTCGTTTTTTCTGGGATTCCCCGAAATGCTAGATAAAAGGATGAGCCATAACTACTCTCTCCGGAATTTCCTGTCCCTCCAGACACCTCACCTTTCCTTTTACTTCCCTTTTGTTCCTTGTTGTTTATTTCAGTGTTTTAATTATTAGTGGGAAATTCGATATTTCATGGAAGGGAATTTTCTATTTTGAAAATCCTCATTTATCAGATCAAACACCCTTCGTATCCTCTCACTCATTGCTACCTCCTGTTAGAGACATACCAATTGTTCATGAATGAATTAAATCTTCAGATGTAATTAGAATGCGTATTTAAGTATTTATTGGTAGTGTTGTTTGGTTATTAACTTCAAGAAGACGAAAATTGAAGGGAGAAGTAAACATAATCTTATATTACGAGGGCTGTTCAAAAAAGAATGATAATAATTTTCTTACGGTCAAAGTTATTATAATCTGTTAGCTTAATGTGAAACAAACATGCCGTAGTAGTTTCATTGTTAGTACTCCTGGTTCCCGCCTGTGAGAACCAGGAAAATTTAGACATGTTCAATAACGCCTACCGCTGCAATGGAGGTAACACGCGAGTAACAGATCATTCTTTATTGAACATCCCTCGTATTTAATCGAGGAAAGGTTAGTACTAAAGGTCTTCAGCAAGTCGAGGTGCTAAGCCCTAACTCCAGGTCTATCATTATCATCTGGTTGTAAAATAGAGCCCCACTACTTGCTATGCTAGTGGTAGAGAGTAATAAATACTGTGACTTTGTATCTCGGTGGACTAGTTGGGTCATAATCTCCCAATGATCTGAGAGACTTAAATACAAACTTCGGTTAGGAAGCCGACTTATGTTTTTTTTTGTTCCATTTATACCCCACCTTTAACTACTATTGTCATATCGGCGGTCGTTCTCCTTTGGAACATACTGAAGGTGTTAACTTATTATCTTTGGGTTTATTTATCATTACATCACGCACACATTCACACTCTCATTCATACTTCCAGACTCTGTGGAAGATGGAGAATTATCTTGGTCGGAGAAAAATCCCCACCCCCACCGCCGGGAATCGAACCCGGGACCCCTAGCACGGTAGGCAGGTGCTCTACCGACTGAGCTATGGGGCCAGCCACTTATGTTTTATTTATACAGCTCACAGACATATAGGCACAAGGACGCTATACCTATGAACATTGTTATAAAATTGCGATTTTATTCAAAATGTGTATTTGGAATGACATTTAAGTATCGAACTTTGGGTGGAATGGGTACCTTCTGTACCTAAAATGTACGTGCTAGAGAGAAAATCTGACTTAAGAATAACAGTAAATTAAAATGCCATAAAATGTAAAATAGCATCATTACGTACGTTTGCCTCTTCTTACAACCAACTTTCTTTGGTATAAATCCACTCCGATGTCACCTCTTTCACCTGAAATAGGGTTCTTCCTATTCCCTCCAGCTATTCTATCATTATCATCCAATCTACAATTGAAGGGGGTAATGGATCGGTGTAAGTACTTTTCCCTTCCGTACTCCATACCTCCAAATTTTGCAAAAAAAATATGTATTACGAATCCTCATTGTCAATTATGAATCTGGGGAACACCTGGAGAATCCTCAAACAAGAGAAGACGGTCCTAAGACGATCATAGTCTCCCTTATGACCTGGAGTTAGGTCTGGGAGAACTGGCCTTAGAGCACGAAATCCCCCTTCCACACACTTCCTTGGTGGCCGGTTTCCTCGGAAACCGAAGCTTCCGAGTAAAGATGGAGGGGGCGCTGTCCATCGAGCGGCCCATTGGCGCTAGAGTGCCGAAAGATAGCGTGCTGTCGCCGGCACTTTCCGCAGCTGATATGGCCGACATTCCTACGCACCACAACACCCACATCTGTCAGTACGCGCACGATCTCATGAACTTCGCAGTAAATAGAAACCCTAGGTACAGCTTCCGGCAAATCCAAATCCAGCTCCGGGCTATTGGCGAATGGAGCGCAAAATGGCGAATAACAATTAACCCGCAGAAGAACTCTGCAATTCTCCTGGCAAAAATCAGAGCCAACCGGTTACAGCAGAACTTCGTTTTACGGCGCCGTGGAATCCCATGGGTGCAAACGGCGAAGTATCTCGGAGTGACGCTGGACCGTAAATTAACTTACGTTCCGCACGTCAAGGGCAAGGTCCAGCTGGAGCACTTTGCGCTCCGGAGCCTATACCCTATATTCCGCTCAACCATGCCCCTCCGTCTCAAACTCCAGCTGTATCGGCCGATCATTCCGCCTATGATACTGTACGGCTGTGAGATCTGGGGAACAGTGGCTAATACCACATTTGTCAGGCTCCAAACACTACAGAACAGGGCACTTCGTGTCATATACGATACAGACTGCAGACTTCCTGCCCATATCCTTCATGAGGATTCCAATTTTCCGTACATTGTCGATGTCATCCGCGAAGGGCACGATCAATGTACAACAAATTCCAAACCCATAACAACACTTTGGTGAACGCCCTGGGCAGATATGACCAGAGGGTACAAAGACGCTTGTCATCGTACAAACTACTTGGGGACTTGGGGTCTTGGGGCCCCTTGGTTAACCCAAGAGAAACCCCCGATGTCTCCATGACCCATATTTAGGTTTGATGGCTCAAGCGATGTGCAAGTCGCAACCAAAACGGAGCAAAAATATCAAATCTTGTCTCCCAAAAAGGGGAAACGCCATAAAGCAGCTACCTTATGAGATTATTCAAGGGCATCCCAACCCAAGTTCCCTAAAATTCACAACCTACTCCTAGCAGAACATACCATCACACTAGACCCATTTCACAGGTAATGCCTCAAAGCGGCTAGGTACTGCGGCATAACACACCCGTACCGGGAGAAGTCCCGCCCGACTAGGACTACCTCTGAACCTCTGGAAAACTAGAATCCGTCTAGATACCCTGTTGTAACTCCTCCATAAATCACTCTGCACTTATAACAATATACTGTTGCGGGTGGCAGAACACGCGTAAGGCAGGAACCGGGAACAACTGAGCAATGCACGTATATATAGCAACATGTGTGATTACATACCTATGCCCACATAATACCCACGAGATCTATTTGTAACACAATTGGATACGATGACGCAAGCGTACTTACTTCCTCTTAAGAGCTGCCTGAGTGATGTGGGTGGTAAGTGCCTGGTTAAATCTCCCAGATTTGAGAAAACAAAAGTGAATATATAAAAGAGAATAAAGATCAAAATAAAATCTTAGTTGTCATTTAATTTAGCTTACATCCACCCTAGTGTATGTCGTAGTCTATTATTAGGCCTCTCCTCGAATATTTTCTAAATATGACGATGTACGTTGCTGTTTCCTTTTATTTACTTTTTTAATTTGGGTCAACAAGTTAAAAGGGTGTGGTTGTATACATAAACAAGAGTGAGAATCATGAGGTAGATGTGAAGCATCGTTTATTTTCCAGGAGCAAATCATTCTGCCCTTTACTTTGCTCCAAAAACAAAACAAATAGAAAAAGAAAATAAAAACATTAGCACATCCATCACGCTCTCTTTGTCTGTGCTCCGGAAACGAATAGGTTTGAAATTCTAAAATTAAAAACAAACGCTGACGGTGTTATTTGTGGCGGATGACGGCCGTCATAACCCTTCCCACATACAGTGCCATGTGCCTCTATTGGTCACTCTAACAACGTGTGTGGAAGTTATTTGGGCCCAGACTTTAATATCCAAGCCATGTATGTAGTATGTACATTCGTTTGTCTCTTTTGTTATTAATCGTATTGCTTTGGTAGTGGTACTGCCTAATGACTGCAACGTTTTTGTCTTCTAAACGTATTTTTCTGGTTGTTATAGAACATGAATATTGGCCAATGTCTTACATATATTGAATTATTTTTAGTTAAATTTCATAGCTTCTCTATTCATAAACTATGACCTTTATGAGTGAAGACTCTAATATCCGTCTGCTTCCAACAAGTATAAACGTCTCCATTCAAATCAAAATGTATTTGGAAAATAAAAGCGCTTACCGCACAGTTTTAATTTTCAGTTATTTACATTTTATTTTAGATTTTAAACATTTCATGTAAATTCATTGATTATAATAATAAATGTACAGGTACATAATTTATCATCTTGTACACACAACTAACTTCGACATTGTGTATTACCATATGGAGAATTTCGGGATATTCTTATGCACATAAATATTATTGAAGTATTTGTATATGAAGACCTTCACCTATAACTTCCTTTTAAGGAATGTTCTGTTGCAACTTCTGCAATATTCACAATATCCAGTTACATACAAAGCTTACCATCAACATTTCTGGATAATCCTTACTAAAATTGCTTTATCACTTCGATATATACACAGCGTTACAGTCTGATTTTTAAAAGAAGAGGTATGAAGAAGAGAAGAAGAGAAGAAGAGGATTCTGTTTCTGCACTTGGGGTGCTGCAGTGTTGCCCAACAGCAGGTAGGAAGTAACGCAGATCCCCTTTTCTTATCCTCTCAACACTCGAAATATAAACAAGGGTTAGGGTTATCGCACCTCAGCAAAAATATGCATAGTTTATCTGTGTTAGCCTACTTAAAAACAGCAGTGCATTGTAGCGAATTCTTTTAAATAATGTTTGCACTATGGAACTAATATTCCTTAATACTGTTATTGGTGCTATGCATCGTAAGTTGACATTCCGGCAATAGTGCGGTAAGTATTACTCCATAGCAACACATAGGTGATGCACGTTCAAAAACCTAACATCTATCTTCAATTATATTTATTTATATTTCACATTGGCTGGGCCCGTAGCTCAGTCAGTAGAGTTCCTGCCGTGCTAGGGGTTCCGGTTTGGTTCACGGCGGTTGGGGTGTTGACTTTTCTCCCACTAAGATAATTCACCATCTTCCCCAGAGTCTGGAAGTATGAATGAGAGCGCGAATGTGAGAGGGATCGAATGATTAAAATCAAACGAATATGAGTTAGCATCTTCGATATGTTCCAAAAGAGAACGTCTGCCGATATTTCCATTACACTTGAAGAACAATGACAAAAATCATCTTATATCTTAACTACTAAAATTCAGATTGATATAAATACACATAGTGCAAAAAATAGTATGCAATACACATATGGTAAGCACATAACAATATCTCGAGAATTGAAAAACTCAGTGCAAGCACCTAGTTTTTCCAAACCTTTCCTCGTACCGTATAAGTATTTGCCACATTAGTACCGTAATACACTATTATTAACGACTTTGTCGCTCACACACTGGAATTTTGACCCACAGGAGTTCTTTACGTGCAAGCATATCTACTTACATGGGGCTGTCGCTTTTGGATAAACGGAATAAGCTGTTCATCGATAAGGATCAAACTCTCGTCTTCCTGTTGGAAGAATTCCTTAAGAGAGCACAGAAATTCTCTAGTTTGGCTGTGCAATCTAACACCCCGACAATAAGCTGATCTTTGCCTAGAGCCATGATTCCTCTTTCTACCTCTAATCCTACCGCCACTACGCATTTCTTCCATAAAATGTACTTTAATTGTGTTTTAACAAAGTACATTAACGATACACTGCGCAACTGAATACTAAAGCAAACTCTGTTTCCTGTATACAACTAGCGATAACTGACCTGAGGAGTATGTGATTCACCAGTGTATCCAATCTGGCAACCTTTGTTTATGTTGCCATAGTAATGACCTTCCCCTCTTACCCTTCGTGATTGACGACCTGCACGTACCTTCTTTTAAAAATCAGACTCTAATTAACATGGAAAGTTGAATTCATAAAACCCATTGAAAAAACCGAATTAAAATAAATTTAATAGAGGTAAATAAATGTGACAAATGAAGCGAGTTTTGAAATGCTTTAGGCTGCATTAAAGTCTCCATACCATTAACGAGAAACAGTAAATACTGAACTACTATACATGCATCTGACCACTTCTGAAGCATAAATAAATTTATGGTTTCAAATAAGTGTTTCCATGATATCAATAAAATGCGTAAATTGCTGTGAGTCATTGAAATGTTAAGCTTATAATTTTTGCGGCAACCGCCACGTTTTCAATATGTTTAGGATTTAGGGGTTACGGATTGCCGATTACTAATTTTAATACTGCTATGTTTTAAAGCTTCGAAATAATATTTAAAAAGGGGTGTACTCTGTGACTTACTAAACTCTAAGAATTACTTTATAGTTCTAATTTATATTTAGAGGCAACTCAGGCATCTGAATGTCCCATCTTTTAGGTACCGAACTGTGAGCATTGCCTATTGACAGTGTGTACCAGAAAACAATTATTTTAGCTACTGTGGTTGTAACTGATAGTTTTGCTGAAATTCTTAAATTTCCTAACAAAATTCCACTTCTATATGTTACATTACTCATTGGGTTTAAACATAAGGAAATGGTTTTTTGCAGTTATTTATTACTTGCGTAAAGTTTCTTTATAAAATTAATAGTTGTGAAATCAATTTCGGTATTTAGTATTTGGCTTTTGGATTAAATAACATATATTAGACATAAATAATGTATTAAAGTTGAACGTTTCTGTGCCATACAGTAAATATTACTCTACTGTGGAACATGTCTCTCTTAGCACAATTTAAGATGACAAATAATGGCAGATTTCGAAATTTCAGTAGCAGTATATGCACCAATTTTACCTGCTTGGATTCTCTGATCTACTCTCATAGATTTCCAGCTTTACTAAGGTATTGTGACTTTGTGGGTTTGTGAAATTAAATGTTCAATTGCTCAAACTCAAATTGTTCTTTATTTCCACCGAATTACAGTTGGTACACTTTCCGATTACATAGAATTACGTAGCGCACACAATTACAATCCTACAATCCACCAGTTCGTTTGTCACAGGTCCACTCCACACTCACTATTACGTACAACTCTCTCTAGAGCTGACTAAGAACTCCTCCGATACAGGTACGCAACCTTCCAGTAGAAGGTATATATAGTCGCGAACCCATATCTACGATCGCACGGCTTGTTTACACAAAAGGAACTGATAGGCGGGCAGTGTGAAAACCAAGAGCCAGCAGACAAGATAACATGCAGATAAAGGTCTGCCGAAACAAACAAACTGAGATAATTGGAAATTTCTAGTTACTTCTTGACCGATAGAGATTGTTCCGGTTCTGGTTTATTTTCGAATAATCTAGAAATTATCAGTGAAGTATTTAAAGAGGCAACGATTGACCAAGAGGCGAGTTGCAAGTTGTGAAACAAGAGATGCTGTTGCAAGACATGTAACAAGAGTGTTGTAAAGAGAGGTAAGCATAGAACAGCTGAGAGTTGTAACGAGAGCTGATCAGAACGTTGATACTGTCATCGACCTTGGTGGATTGTGGGGTGTGTGTGATGTAATGTTGTTACTTGAGAATTGATCAGTGTATTTCTACGGAAATAAAGAACATTTAGAATTTCTGCAAATTGGACTTTTAGTTCTACGAACACACAAAATCACAGTATACACGAGTACTAAGCTGTGTTTCCTATATTGTGCTTTTGAATTGTACTTTTCGCTGACACGTAGGCACTATATCTTTTTTAATTAGAGGAGCCTTAAGTCAATTTTTGGTCAAATGTCTATATGCCGCCTTTAAAGTAATCGCGAGAAAGTATTAAATGGTATGCTCTTTAAAATAAACCTATGTGAAAAAATGTAACAAGTTTCGGTGTTCTCCATAAAGAACTTATTGGAAACAAATTGTATTGCATAAATACATTTTTAAATTAACGTCCTGCAGTATTGAACAATACCGGACGATGAACGATATGATTTAAGGTATGCTGGAATTTTTCCAGTGTTCATAGGGCTTATAGTTACCCGACTTGCAGAATAAGGGAATACCCGCAAACAACCTCATCGGGTTAGCTCTCACTGACCGATATTCGAACTCTGGACCTCATGGACGTGAGACAGACACGCTGTCACCTACGCTTTAAATGTGAGTCACGTCAAAAATTCTGTAAATATTACTATTTTGTTATCTTGGAACTTCCAGAAGGGGGCAACAGCATACCTAGATATAGTTTACTTTTGGCTTCTACCAGTACTGTCTCAGTTTTGAGCAACCGACTTTAACAGACTTCACATCATGGTTAAAGGCAGGAAGATACCAGATGAGACCACACCTTCACTTACGGAACCACCTGAATGAACATTTGGACTTTTAATTTGTGAGAGCCCTTACAAAACCTGCATTTTTCAAGTTTCCTACTTTAGCTTATACACATCTAGTGCAAAATAACATTTACAATAACATTTTGTGTCGTATTGTTTCCGTTTTTAAGATAATTTGAGTAATGCCATTTAATCCAAATCTTGTCATTCTCAATTGTTTGTATCTATCAAGGGAGAATATGTTTTTTTTAATATGGGTAATTAAATAAATGTACTAAGATTTTGACTAGACCTAATGGTCTTTAAAACGAAGAGAATAAAATCAGAGCGAGCGTTTGACGAGAATTGAACCAATGTCTTCCCAATGAGAACATCATACGCTATGAATATAGTGGAACAATACTTTTGGTTCTCGGATTTAAATAAAATTGTCATGACCACCTCCGTAGCGTAGATGGTAGAGTGTCTACCTCACGTTCAAGAGATCACGAGTTCGAATCTCGGTTAGGGTGAGTTAACTGGATAAGGATTTTCCCGGGGATTTCCTTTATCCCGATAGGCGAATTTTGGGTAACCCTAAGATACACGAATCCCGGACTCATTTGAGATTCATTTCACCTATTTCATTCAAATTCCGATGTGATTTAATGTAGGAGGACGTAAATTCAAACAAATTCATAGCGCTAGCAAATATTTATGAAATATAAGAAATACTTTAAAGTGAATAGTATAATGGAAGCTTAAGATCTTTGTAGTTTAAAAAGTTGATTTTATGATTGATATGGGTTTGCGTGTTGTCTGTCCAGGGACTATACCAGACCTATGTAACGTTCTCTCAGGTTTACATTAATAAACTCAATAAAAGGAAGGTTAAGGAAATAAAAGTGTGTTTTAGGCTGACGACATTTTCTTTAGTTTCCTGTGAGGCACTTTTTGAAGTGTAAAACAGTACTGAACGTAAAGATTAAGTTCAATATTTACTCAACATTTCGTTGTGGAGTTATGGTGTATACCAACAAACCCGCAAACACATATACACGCACTCATGGACTTCAAGGCTCAGCGGTCCCTTGAAATTCAGGTACGGTAACGAAAGTATAAAACTCAGCGAAGAGTAATTAATCTGAGCTTCGCCGAAAACACACCAGGAGCTTATAGCCTACGATATTCTGTAAACAAGCCTACTGTTGCAGTATGAGGAAGTCTGCACGAATGACCTGTACGTTATAGTACACATATCTAATATATGCTACTGCTTATGAGCGTAAAGTGTTAAATTTTCAAATGAAGGAGTTAATTTATATTAATTTTGTAATTTCAGTTATGTTAGTTCATGCTAGTGATTTTTCGCCAAGCATGTCTAGCGTGAGCTTTAAAAATGACTAAATTCCCGCTCGTTTATCCTTATTTTATGGCCATTGCAAAGAATGGAGAGATTAAAGCCTTAGCCTGTGAGATTAGGATGGTAATGACCACAAATTAATGGGCATGTCATAGTGATAATGCCGGCTCATCAAGCCCAAAGCATCACCCATAGAGAAGAGTGAAAGTAGAGCTAATGAGATCAATGAACAGAGTGGAAGAAAATTGTCCAGCATCTATCGTCATGCCACATGCCCTGCCAAAAATTCTGCCAGTGACTTGTTTTGTGACATTAATTCATATCATTTTATTTGCAGCTGCATTGGACATAATTCTCATATCAACCTAGTTCAAAAAAATAATAACATTATTGGAGTTGTCAAAGTAATAAACATCTGTTGCAGTCATTCAACAGTGGAACTGAATATACAAGGGGCATACAGAAGGTAAGTTCTGATTCAATTTATCTCCGCTGCAGCGTTGCGATCGCAGTTCCGTACATGCGCGGTAGACGCTCTGTATCAAGGAGAAGCAACGTGGGTCATTGTGAGACGCTGTCAGCCATTTACGCTTTGTTGTGCTTGTTTACAATGTCGGTGTTGATTGAAAGTCCCGCCGCTTGTGAAATGAGATCTGTGATTCGTTTTCTGAACGCTAGGAAAGTGAAACCAACTGAAATTAATCGGCAAATTTGCGATGTCAAAAGGTGTTGTGTTTCTTCATGACAACGTACGACCACACATTGCAAATGTGACGAAAAACGTCCTACAAGGATTTGGCTGGGACGTGTTTGACCACAACCCGTACAGCACTGACCTCGCTCCTAGCGACTTTCATTTGCTTTGCATATCAAATCTTTCCTTGATGGTCAACACTTCAACAATGACAAAGACCTGAAAGAAAATGTTTCCTACTGGTTGAAGACACAGGCGGCAAACTTCAATTAAGAAGGTATACAAAAACTTGTGCCTCGGTATGACAAAATGCCTGCAAAATTTCGGCAGTTATGTGGAAAAGCAGTTTAAGAGTTGTAGAATTTTCTGCAGTAAATAATTTTTCTGTATCTGTACACAATTAAATTTTATTACCAAACAGAACTTACTTTCTGGACGTACCTCGTATAAACTCGAGGGTATCCACCAGGGCAATCCACAAAGGGTGAAGCTTGACCCCCCCCCTCCACCCTCTACTGACCAGGGAGTTACCGAGCTGTACCAAAAGGTCACCCGGCGCCTCCGTGATGCTCTCCTTAGGGCAAGACCTAGAGACTAACAAGCCCCCCCCCCACCATCTGGTCCTAGTACACAAGACGGGATGGAAGTGATCTATCCTGGTAATCTAGCACCCTTCTACGAGCTATGCAGGCTAGTACGCCGGAATATATGACTTCCCTCAACCCCGTCCGGAGATGTACCCGATCTCCCACGGGTATCGGGAACCACTAAACCCTCGAGTCCAACCCAATCCGAACAACTATTCAGGGAGGGGCTCGAATGTTCGGCCCGAGGTTCCTCTAGTAACGTCAGAGGTATGACGAGTATACTAGGGGCCCGCAGCGCTCGCACCACAGCAGCTGAAGGGGATGGATGCCCTCCCCTACGGGGAGTGGAGCTGAATAGCAGATATTCTTGGTCATAAATTTCTCAAACGGAAAGGAAAACACTGAAATTTTAAAAAGAGAAATACCGCTAACTTTTGTCCGCCTTGATGCCGTAGATACTAGCGTGTATGCATCACGTTTGTGTTTGCTATTTTTTATTCGGAACCCCTAAACATTGTTTATAGTACAATTTTGTTATTTTAAATTTATTAAGAAAATAATTCATTGGTGACTATTAAAAATTTTAGTGGAATGTGAACGAGATTAAGAAACAATAAAAACTTGTAATTGAATAGGCAGAAAGGAAGGAAAGGGAATAATATTAAAGATTTTAACGACGTTAACAGCAATCTAAAATTATACAGAATGTTATTTGAATGTTAAATTGTTTAAATGTAAGTTAAACAAAATATTATGTACATTTCTTAAGATGATAATGAAAAGTGGTTCACTGAAAGAGACGTGAACCAATGAGAAATTATTGAACAGCCATAGCCTCGGCAAATACAATAATTTCAAATTATCTAGAGTTAGCATCATTTTGTGTATGTACCTCGTCGAGTTTAGAAGCAGACCCTCATCAGTGTAAGGGAACCGGCGTTTATAAATTTATTTATTAATTTATGTCACAACCCTCTTTTGTTAAACTTAATGTTGAATTAAAAATTGGAATATTTATAAAAACGTTTAACAACAATTTCAATCCATTTAGTAAATTAGTTACAATTCCAATTCGAGACCAAACCTAAGATAAGGGATATTCTTGCTTCGACTGCAGCATCCGTGAGTAACTGCTAGAGGAATTGCTCAATCTGAGACACCTGATCTGAGCAAAAACTCAGATTGAGTCGACTTCGGGACCTACAACATCGGCTCCATCCTCATCTGCAGGACGCAGCAGCATCCCAACCTTAAGATCCTTACGCAGATGTTACCTCAACTTGGAGCTGAATCGTACCATCATTCCATTCAGGCAATCCAGACGTTCAGGAGGTGCTGAGCTCGATTCTCGGTAGGGGTGAGTACTGTGAATAATTTTTTGCCGTGTTTTCCCTTAGGTAACAATAAGCTCTGTAATTGCGCATTATTTCACCCATTTATTCATCGACCGATATGAGTTAACTTTAGAGGAGTGAATTAAAAGCAATTATCACTTATTTAAGGAATTATTGTTAGAAGGCCTGAGGTTATACTTCACCTCACGTACCAACTATTTCATTGTTATTAAGGTAATGTGACTTTTTCACTTTGTACGGCTTACTGGAGCCCTTCTTATGTCGACAAATGGTCTATATAGGTTTAAAGTACACATAAACACACAATTATTATATGTTGTGCCAAAGTTCTCTATTGCATAATGGACAGTACACATAACCTCCTAATTAAGTATAATTACAATTCAGTGGCCACGCAGCAAATTTTAGGGGTGTTTAATTATATAAAGGAAGAAAAATTTATAAGCAAAATTTCCGAATCTTTGTATTTTAGTAGTTATTAATGCATGCCTAATTACGTAAAGATAAATACGACCGACGTTCAGTTCTGTAGCTCTTTACCTGGCATACTCACAATTTACAGTAAAATGCATTCTCTAAATTTAGTTTGTATCTGGTTGGTTGTACTTATGCCTATATGCACATCATCAACAGCAATAGTTCTAACTTAAGTCATTTCTTATTGACTAGACTTTTATCTAAATTTAAATTTATTTTCGTTCAAATATTACATGTTGAAGATATTGAGCGACCCAGAAACATTTGAACCATCTGCGCAGTGTTCTACCTGTCCGCATCCTCCACACTGGCCGCGCTGTGGCTCAGTGGTTAGACCGCTTGGCTCTCACCAAGGCGGCCCGGGTTCGATCCCAGGAGACCGCAAAGTGAGATTTGTGCTGGACAACACGGCGCTGGGACGGGTTTTCTCCGGGAACTCCGGTTTCCCCCGCCATCTCATTCCACCGGTGCTCCATGTTCATCTCATGTATCATCAGTGTCACCGCCTGCGGTGCGGTATGTAGTAAAAGCGGGCGTTAAACGCTACACATTTCATTTATCCTCCACACTCACTACCGTCTGCCACGAGGATAAAACCACGCAATTTTAAACTTATTTTGAAGGCTTTGAGAAACCTAATATTTTTCATCAAATAACCATTCCCGATGAAAAAGTTTTATGGCGCAAAATTTGCGAATAAAGGGTTATAGACCCAACTTTTTTCGAGGAAAAAGTTGATGCCAATATAATTTTGCCCCTCTTGTATGTTTGGATAGGGAATGTTATTTTGCCTTTTCTCAACAAAACTCTCAAAATGACAATCTTTCGATGAGGACAATTGAAAGTGTCTTTCAGCACAGAATTATTAGTAGAGAGTTGTGGCCCCCTTGGTACCTAACCTTACTCCCTGCGATTTCTACTCTGCGGTAACGTAAACAAAAAGTGTGCCAGAAAACTCACCCACTCTTGAAGAATTAAAACAAAATATTTGTCAGGAAATTAGCATTCATTCTCAACGTGAACTATGGCAAGTGATGTCCAGTTTCCTAAACAGACATGGCGCCTATGTTTGTGTACGGCAACGAGCGCCAAGGAAGCAGACTGACAAAACACCGCACATCTGGTTTGGATATTTATGAGTTCCCTTTGTAGTTATTTAATTCTGGCACATATACTTGTAGCAAATATACACAATCGTTCTTTATGGTCTAGGAATAAAATATAGGGGTGATTTGCTATGAAGATGATTAATTAATCATTAGGTGACCGGCCGAATGAATGCTGGAGAGTATACTGGAAATCAGTGTCAAATATCCTTACATCAGTTATGCACTGGAGTTTCTTTTCATTCATTCCTGCATCTTTGCATCTTCCGTAGGGGAGGGGATCCGTCCACTTCAGCTGTCTTAGTGCGAGCGCTGCGGGCCCTTAGCACTTGTGGTACCTCTGACGTTACTAGAGGAACCTCGGGCCGAACATTCGAGCCCTTCCCTGAATGAGAGTTGCTCGGATTAGGTTGGACTCGAGGGAGCAGTGTATTCCCGTCACTCGTGGGAATTTGGCTACCTCCGGCCAAGCTTCGGCCGTCCGGAGGGGGCAGAGGGTTGCCAAAAATGTCCCGGGTACTAGCCTGCAGAGCTAGTAGAAGGTGTGCTAGATCACCAGGTGGCCCCACCGAGGTTTTGCGGTAGTCCTCCCTCCTGGGTGGACGCGCGTAAGTGGCGTATCCACTTCCACCCGTCTTGTCGTTGTTGTCGATTGGGGGGGGGGCTTTTTAGTTTGCAGGTATTGCCCCCAGGAAAGACCCCCGGAGTTTTCCATCGCTCTCGGGTAACAGAGGCCGGGGTCTTCGGATTTTCGGGTAGACCTCATTGAACAATTTATATCTTTGCATCTTGCATTATGAAGTCAATATATTTGCAAATAATTCCCATGTCACTTAGGGTTATGACCTTCATTCCAAGATTTTATTTCCATCGCCCCTCTCTCTGCATTCCTTTTCTCTATGACATTTTAGATTTTTTCTCGGGTTCGTGGTAATGCCTTTCCGGCAGATAGATAGCGCAGATTCTTTCGCATACTAAGTGCTGTTCTAGGCGCTGGGTGGCGTTTTATAATTACCTTCCTTACGTGAGGGTCACTTTTGAAACCACACCTGGTGTAATGTTGGCTGAGCACCGCGCCCTGGCCGATATGAACATCTCCCATTACTTGATAGGGACTTCTGCTCCTTGAAGTGTACGAGATGCAGCTTGAAAGCAAAACTAGATGCATAAAACTTTCGATGCAAACTGTAGGCAAAGAGGTAAGTATTGTTATAACTAAAGCTATCACATTTCTTATTCCAAAAACGCTAAACATTAAAAAAGGTGCTAGGCTGGGCCATTGGATTAGCAACCAGATCAGAATTTCAGAGAATTTGTCCCCACTATTGTATATGCAGCTGTATAGCGACTGACAGATGCCCTGGGTTGCGTAGTCGCCTTATTTTATTTCTTCAGTGCGTGTGGTTCTGGGATGTGGTACAGAATATGCTAAGGAAAATAAAAGTAAAATTAAAAACATAATTATTGTTCATTGTCTGTAATTTACATCCAGTGATCCGGAAAATGTGCGTAATATGTGCTGCTCAACTTGATATTCATTTTATTTAGAAGGCAAATTCCTCATCAAATGTAATACAAAGACTAAAGTGTAACAAGTACGAAAAGCCGAGCCAAATATCAGCACAAAAAGGGAAGATATAGAGGGAAGAAAATCAAGAAGCTGTTTCCAGTACTTTAGCCTAAGTCGAAAGTTTTAATTGGAAAGTTTGAAGATGTGGTCCATCCTCTTGGAAGCAGAAAGTTAATCGCGAAATCCTGAGACACCCAGCTGTGCTGTCCAATAGCTCGTTCATGCTGGCGAACATCCCACTGCGTACTGATTATTTCTTTTGTTTTTGTTGCCCATAACATGATGTAAGTACTTAAGAAAGAGTTTTCTTCCAACGGTGCGCTTGATATAGAACTGACATGAAGCGTTGAAACAAGGGGTCAAAGTAGGTCACCATGCTTCTTGACCAGCACAGGAAATGGAAGGTTAGTGCTTGGCTGCACGAGCCATAACTCTTTTTTTCGGAAAGAGTAAGGAAAATAAAGTGCCTTCCCCTTTCGTCAAGACAAAGCATCGTTAATTCTTTTGAAACAGTAATACTTTGTTCATAAATTTTCAAGAAGAGAAAAGTAATTTTTTATGTTTCAAGTGTACCTCTGAGTTTTATAGAAAACTGTAATTAAATTTCTTATATTAATGAGCCTAATAAACAGTTACGTGATAACTATGTCATTAAAATACATGGCCACTCTAATGCTTGGTATAAAATGTCTTGGAAGAGAATTTTTTTCCACTTATGTTTACATAGTTCAGTGCCTATTTAAGGCAAAAGGAAGTAAACACCACTTTTAACAACAAAATTCTAAAATGTAATTTTACTGGAAATTTATCTTAAACCTAAAGCAAAAAGGCATGTTGCTTATCTTTATTTCCTTTTTCTTGTTTGTAAGGGGTGTAAAAATGTCTTGCATGACTAACAAAACAGTGGGCTAGTCCCCTTCAGAAAAACCGCTTCTAGAAATATATTGTGTCCAAACCGAACAGATAAACAGGAGTGACTGTAATAACTATAATCTAGATAAGTTATTTTTAATTTATGCAAAAAATTATTGTGCCTTGAATACCTATTTATCTCCGAATTTAAGGCTGCGCCGAGGCCGAGTGACTGATTAATCGACCTCACAGAAGTTCAATCCCATGCGACCGCATAAGATTTGTGGTAGACTAAATGGCATAGGGGCGGGTTTCCTCCGGGTTCTCCGGTTTCCTCTACTATCTCATTCCACCGGTGCTCCACCTTCATATTATGTACCATCAGTGCCACCGCCTGCGGAGCCTCATGTAGCAAAAGCTGGCGTTCAACATTACAAAAATCTCCCAATTTATAGCGTATTTGCCTACTTACATTGGTACATAATAAATTGGTATATAATATACAGTGACTAAGACACTGTATTTTATCGTGTAGTGTTTTTGAAAAGTTTCAAGCGTATACAGTAATTTAGCATGGTTTGGAATCGGACATATTTGATTAATTCATTGAATGTTGAATATTTATCTTCAATTATTATAAATAATGTTTATACGGTTGGATTAATAACTTCCTTGCGTATTTTTCGGATGCTCTTTAGTGTTATTCTGCTTAGGAACAATACTTTTAATACAAATTTATTACAAAAAGAAAGCATTCAGTAAACATCTTTATATATATATATATATATATATATATATATATAATACATATTTGTAGAATACTGTAAGAGAGGGGACTGTAAAATGCTATTGGAAGACCAGTAGTTTCATTTAAAAATTAAACTGATGCTGATTTGAGCCCAACTTGATACAGAGATTTCTCCGTTCTCTTGTCAATACTGCATGCCAATGTGTTTCTGATACAAAAGTAATGCATATTTAAATAATTTATCTATTATCAGCAGTCTGTAGCTCCTTAGCGCCGCAGGGGAGCTCCCCGCCAGAGCGGCTGCTTAGGGTTTCATGGCAATTTACTACAAAATAAAACAAAAATAAAATAAAATAAAATCTGCATATCTAATAGCCCGGTTTCTGTAATCTATACCAGGACCTATTATTCAAACTTCATTTTTATCTTTATTAACTTCTGAATCAGATTTCATAAACAATTTACAAATTTTACAGATATAATCTACTGTCTACCTTAACGAACTAACTAAACTTATAGGTTACTGGATTCCAGTAACCTTACAAATATATTCATCTAATCTATCTAGAACAGTCTTTTTTCTATTTTACTTCTGCTCCAACAATATAAATCAAATCTACAGTTCTACTACATAATTAATTCTTATAACAAGCTACGAAAGACTGTTTTTTACAGTTTTAAAATTTCCTCTTCTGCAATTGGTATACAAAGGTTCCTCTTACTGGTATGCATCTCCTAAAGGAACTGGCATCAGTAGATGGAGCTGGTTCGTCAGTTCCAAATATCCGGGTAGTCATCTGTCCGCTTCGGCATAATCAGTTGCTCTGATATTCTTTATATATATTTATCGGTTGTGCGTCTTAAATGAGGTCTTCAAGTCTTGTAATCTGTATCTCCAGTTTCTCTTGGTCCTATTTCCCTCCGACGATCTCTAAAGTAATATTATTTTCTCGTAGATTCAAATGTTCTTGCATTTTTTTCTTGAAATATTTTGTCGGAGTCAGATATTCCTCCAACGCCTTAACGGATATCAACTGAGGCATATTTTCTAAATGTACATCATGTTCTGCATCTCTTAAGATGCAATTTACTACACAAGTAACACGCAAACAGTTATTTTTAAACTATTGATACACTGATAGTAGTATAATACTTCGATAGTTGCATTTTTCAGTGCAGAGATTCAAAACTGATATTCTACTTCCTCAAAACAGTCAGTAAGTCCCTCCATGTGGTAAATTTATTAGGCAGCTTAACCGAGTTGTGCAGTTCACCACTGGAGCAGATTCATCGAAGATCGAGGTACTGGAGAGGGCATCAAAAGGAGACGAGCACTGGAAGACATCACAAACCTCTCAATATACGAGATAATTAAAACATTTTTCCTTAAAAATAAAACCCAGTAAGAAAGTTAAAATTTCAAATGGGACAAATATAACTTAACAAAAGGTCCTTACCTCTCCAGAGAATAAGTAAACCGGTTCTGTGCTCTCTAGTTCTTGTTGGGTCCCTCTACAGTGTTCACAGCATTCAAACTGTGATAAGGGCATCTTTATGTGCATAAGGCAGGTAGGGCTTCTAGACCTCAAAGGAACTTAAGTGTCGACCTTCGGGAGAGAAGTTATAGGAGCTGAAAAGGACAGGGGGAAAGGTACTTTGGGACGCTCGTAAAATCGTAAATTGTGTTTGTGTGCTGTTTAAAGGATCGTCGTAAATGGTTCGCAGCCGAGCCACCAAACTGAACGGCGATTTCAAGAGAGCCAGTGTCGCTTAAATATCTGAGACAATCTAGTGGCTTCACACGTGGGAACTTACTGTGTTTAAACTAATATGTATGACAGCTGTTCAAGTTGAGTAGCTGAACTTTCCAAAATTATGTTAATGCTATCATTTCAGCAATCAGGAATGCTTATAACTAATAAATAATATGGGATTCAACACACATAAGCCAGCTTGTGAATTTCTAAGCATTAGAGACAGGCGAACACAAAGGAAGTTGAATTGTCACTGGTGTTTACACGGTGACGTTGCGGATTACAAACCAGTCCATAATCATATGGTCTGTTGGCACTTTCGTACATCACTCACTAGATCATATTGTGCCGATTGGCACAGAGGCTTATTGCAGGTAGTTGTCTGACTCCCCTATAGGGTCGGTGGTAGTGGCTTATTGTGTTTTGTTTAGTGTTTGCCTGCGCCACCGTCTTTATCGGGAGGTCGAAGCTGGGTACCTTGCCTTGAGCGAGGCAGTTGGGGTTTAGGGCTCGTCTCGCTGTACAATGATTGCATGAAAACGACCATTGAACATTCGTGAAAATAAATCATTTGCTTGTATATAAAAGTACACTAAACAGTTTTGTATGTCCTTCAACTTCATGACAACGAACAATGAACAGTTTTAAAAATGCCCTTCACAATTCAACACCGCTTGCCGAGACGAGCCCTAAACCCCAACTGCCTCGCTCAAGGCGAGGTAACCAGCTTCGACCTCCCGATAGAGACGGTGGCGCAGGCAAACACTAAACAAAACACAATAAGCCACTACCACCGCCCCTATAGGGGAGTCAGACAATTACCTGCAATAAGCCTCTGTGCCCATCGTCACAATATTTATCAGCAGATACTCTTGGCTACTGTTATGTATGTTCTCAGTAATTACATAATAGTTTAAGAATTCCCATTATTGCCCATATACTTTCTCTATCAATAATAAATTTGAACAATGTATTACCCATTGTTCATATACATATGTTTCATTGACTCTGGCACGGATTCATTGCACAATATGGAGTTGCTAATACGAATAAGTTCCTTTTATTTGAATAAAAAAACACAATGCCAACGTTTTATCCAGAATGTACAAATGACGCTAATTTGATAAATAGAAGTTAAAGATATAAGAAGGGTTGGATATTGAAACGCCCGCCTCGGTAGCGTGGTGGTAGCATGTCTGCCTCACGTTCAAGGGGTCCCGAGTTCGAATCTCGGGTTGAGTTACCTGGATAAGGTTTTTCCAGGGTTTTTCCTTATCCTGAAAGACGAATGTCGGGCAACTATAAGCTCTATGGGCGCTGGGCTCATTTGAGCATCATTTCACCCATTCCATTCATCGTCCGATATGACTTAACGTTGAAGGACTTAAATTACACAAAAAAAGAAGCTGTAAGACATCTTATGTTCTGATTGCACAAGAAAAGAATTAAAATTACATAACAGTGATTTCTAACAATTGCGAGGCACCAAATAATTAGAAATAGTGGTTTTTGTTAAGCCCTCTGAAAAATTCTGCATTATTTTTGACCAGAAAGGTTATATTATCTATACTGACTCACAAAGCTTGAAATTACTGTAAGGGTTGTTTCTTGTTGTTGTAAGACAATTTAATGTTTTTATTCCTATACATCTATAGTCCTTCAAGGCTTAAAGTGGGGAGGCAGATCAACACTCCGCAACGAACACGTGCTCGAAGCTATCTGCCGTCAGCTGTTTACATTTGACTCACCGCCAGCCATTATAATCTGTCACTGCAGCAGCACTAGAAAAGCACTGGGTTCATATTTGCTAAAGAAACAGAAATACTAAATCAACTAATGAAATAAACTGCCTAAAGGAAAGTTAAAAATTATAATTTTGGGAGTGAAAACTGACGTTAATCTTTATCAAGAAAACCGTTATCACGGCCAATATGCAAAGTGATGAAGCCACTTGGATTTGCTTCAACCTCTCTTACAGCCCAGGAGAATGCACCTTTCTTTGACTCTACAGTTTTGTCTGTCAAAGCCTTTGAGGTGATATGTCCTTCATTTACCTAGGTTTCGTCTAAATATTAAATTGTGCACCCTCTGGTAACGTCTTCTCCGCACCACAATGTCTTGCCGGTCAATTATCACGTTAATTTTGTTTCCATTTGAAAACTGAAACCCGATATTTTTCAGGCAAATGTGAAACGTGGTTTTCTTAAATTTCGAAGGTCTGGATCACTGTTCTCTAAAATAACTTATCTATAGTAGGAGGCTGGTTGTTTAAAACGTAACTATACACTTCAAGGGGAATAGCACTCTTAACCAGCACTTGTCCTAAAACACTACATTGCCTTCCCCTTTTCTTTTTAGGGATTTTTTACACTTCCTGGTTGTTTAGTTTCGGTTCTCACATTTCAAACGGTGTTCACAGTTACACCAGTTCCTTCAGACTGAGGCGGTTCTGCCCGGTGGGAACCCCGTTGTAGCATCCTTCGGTCATTCAGCACCTCATATGGCTAATCATCAATGGATGGAGAGTTAAAGATCGAGAGATTTTGGTTATAGGTCGGAGTTTCCTTCGGCGTAGCTTGGCATGAGGTTCTGATCTGGAAATTCATTTTTTTGTTGTTGTGATTTTCGTCCTCCAACGTTAAGTCATATCAGACGATGAATGGAGTGGGCGAAAAGATGCTCAAATTTACCCAGGGTCCTTAGAGCTTAGAGTTACGCGACATTCGTCTTGAAAGATAAGGGAAAACCCCGGAAGAAACCTTATTCAGGAAACTCACCCTGATCGAGATTCGCGACCTCTTCAACGTGAGGCAGACATGCTACCATCTACGCTACCGAGGCGGGAAATTCAGGGTTGGTACGCCCCGACTCGTAGTTCTGTGAAGGAGAACACCTTGATTACTAGATGTAGGTTATTTATTATGATCCTTAATCGCTTGTGTGCTCGCCAACTGTTGGAATGTTGCGTCGTAGTCTCGTCGCGTCTGGCGTCGCGCCTCGCGTACTGACCGCGAAGTGAATTCCAGTAATTTGAGGAGCACTCAATGTTCCTTGGCGCGGAACTTCACCCGCGAATTGTTTACAGGCGATTATAAAATATTATTGTTTTCTATCGCCTAACGTCACACGTCAGTCTGCGAGCATGATGTAGAAAGTGTCTTTTGTTGCTGGAACATATTTCTGCCATACTTCAAATTTGCCCCATTCCTACTGAATTTTGGGAAGGTGCATGCGTCAGGTGTGTAGTAAGGTCTTTCTCATAGCTCCTAAATTTTTCCCACTCTAGAACTAGGTTAAATTTGGGGCTATCATGCATGTCGACTGCGCCACTTCTGCTAAAGACGCAGTCGCGATAATTTATGCGCAGTCATGTCTTCTATTAACTCTATTGAATTATTTATTGCACATATTCTAAATTTTTGCAATTTACAACTTTTGGCTACATTTATTTGTATTTATCTTCTAAGCTTCTCCTTAAATCTCCTAATCAGTTGTACTGGTTACGTTGAAACAATGCGAGTAACACCTATGGGTTGTTACTGAACTGTAGTACAGTGTAATTATTAGGTCACAATGTTAAATGATTTTTCAATATTTCAAAGTTTAAAATTCTAATGTCAATTCCGAAATAAGTTACTATGCTTGAAATAATATCCATGCTTACTGTTGCCTGATACTTGCTAGTTCTGAGGTTAACTACTTTCATTCTTTTAAGTTTGTGTAATTTCGATAATTGTAGTTGACCGGTATTAATTTCCTACTTTCGTTTGCATTTTTCACTTTTTTTAAGTCTGTGCTCGGGTGAACTGAACTCCTGCCTATGAGTGCAACTCAGAATGTTTCAGTCCGCGCCACATGCCTGAAATTTCTGAGTTCCTTGCATGGCTTACTAGATAGTATTTAAAACTGGAAAATACGCTTTGTTTGGGATTTCTTCATCTGGATGGCCAATTCCATGTTTCGTATGTAGATATTTTGGTGGAGTGAAAGGAGCGGTTTCAATAATATATGTTGTGTATGAAGTTCGTTTAACTTTAGGTGATGTTTCAAGGCATTTCTGAAGTTTATTTAAAAATTTAATGTGTGACAAATTTAACTATCATGTATGTTCGTTCGAAGACTTATTTCGAAACACTTGCGAGATATTTAATAAGTATGTTGTCCGATTTAATGCCAGCCAAGTGTGAGGCTAAGAGCTGCTAAGTGGGTCAAAGTTGTTAGATATTCAAGTTGTAATTTGCTCATAAGTTTCCAGTGTAATAACTAAGTTTTGATGGGATAATATGTGCTAACTAAACCTGAATTTTGTTTGGTGAAAACATTGTGGCCGAGAGTCTTTTACCCTCTTCTTGCTACCATCTCGTCTTCTATGTCCAATTGATTCAAAATTTAATTATGTGAGGTACTTCTTCTTCCTCCTTTGGTGCATTAGGCCAACTTAACATTGGTCTTGCTATTTGCTATTTGCTATTTTTTAGCTTTGTATTGTAGCACACATTTTAGTAACTTGCTTTAATACTTTCTACTGAGATGTCTTTCCACTTTTGTTTATTCGTTTAGCACTAATATTAATATCTCCCCTTACTTCTTCATTAGTTAATCTATTTCTCTCATTAATCCCTTAACTGCTCTCAAAAGTTTATCTCAAGTGCCTGAATATTACTTCTATGTTTCTGTCATAAAACCTATCCTTCACTCCCATATAAAATTAATGCAATGGACATAACTTTATAAAATATCAGTTTTGCTTTCTCCTTGTATTTCTAAAGTGCTTCTTATAGTTCCGAATATATGTTGGTACTTGAAAATATCATTGTAGAAATCATTATCTCATATAGAGGGTAGTTAAATTGTAATCGAACCCACTTGCAGCCTTTCTCCATGCGCGACACGGCCGGCACTTGCCGGGGAACTCACGCTGGCAGAGGCGAGCTGGACCGCACCTTATAATAGATACTGGAAATGTTGGCCTTCTACTCTCGAACAGGCAGCACGTCTCCTGTGAATACACTCACTTACTCTCCGAAGTTGAGCAGCAGTTAACCTTCTGATTTCTTGCACAACGATTTCCGTGAGTTCCTCTAATGTATGAGGATTAAAACGATACGCCTCTATTGAAATTGAAGCCCTACTTCTACATATGTGTGCAAGTGAAGCCAAATGATCCAGCTAAACCTGTTAATTATTGCAACAGGTTTTCTGATCCGCAAAAAGGGGTTTCATTGGCCCACAGATTTCGTTTTTCAATGATGAATCTTGGTTTGAATTAACGGGACGTGTGAATATTCACAAAAGGCAATACTTGGCATCAGAAAAATCTGTGCTACTAGGTGAAAAGCCTTTTTATGATCAGAGAACTGCAGTTCGGTGTTCGATTGCTGCTAGAAGAATAATAGAGCCCATATCCTTTGATGAAGCAGAGTGGTATCATAGATTAGTTCGTAGATTATTTTTCAATCGTTGGATAGAATCAGAGAAATCGTATGGTTGTTTTCAAGTAAGATTCTGCAGCAGCACATACAGCTGTCGAATCATTAGGTGCAGTAAGAGAGGTGTCTGATGACAGAATAATTAGTGTTGATTTGTGGCCCCGTCGTTCTCTTGAACATTTAATTTCCACAATTCCACCGTCAATTATAAGCTAAGGATTCTAGTCCACCTCTGCGCGCGTAAGTTCCCCGGCGACTGCCGGCCGTCTCGCGCAGTACAGAGATTTTGCATGTGGGTTCGATTATAATTTAATAACCCGATATAACTTATATAACATGCAAAATAATTACAGTTTTGCACTTACTTCATTATTTCATATTTATTAATATGTTCACTCTTTCGGGATGTTTTCCTAAAAATGCCGTCACTTTCATTTTATTTACTGATATGCTTAATTCATTCACTTCTAATATTTTATCCACCTCATATACGTATAACAGGAATTATGGAGTTGATGGGAAGATGGTGTTTTCGGAGTCTGCGGCGCGAGTGAGGAACTGGATTATTCTCACCTGATGTCGAGGTGTTGTGACAGGGGCTGTGGGTTGTATTCAGCCCCCCACCCGGGAAAACGATGAGGTTACGGGCTGCTACTTCTTCCCGATCTGAATCTTTGGTGAAGATCTGGTACTCTGATGTGTCGATGTATATAAAACATCTACGGATCAGCTTCAGTGGGAGCTATGGAAACTTGATTTTCAGACGTGATCGCGAGTGAAAAGGAGAAATTTTCTAAATAAACTTCGATACCAATAATTTTTTTTTTTTTACTTTTAAAATATTCAGATGTTCAATTTAATTTATATTATTTATACAGTTTTTTGTATGAAACTTGACAATAAGACTGTATGCCTTGATTAAAGTTAACAGAAAACTGATATTAACTCTTTTACAATGTTTCGTAACGGCACTGAATTTACGTCTGTACCTTAACGATCTTCCATCAAAGGACGCTTTCTTTCCTAGCTGTATTACCAAAATTATTGACTTTGCATTCTCTCATTGCCATCACTACCAATCGAACTTAATTTTTACTGGTTCACGTCACACATTACATTATCTCATTTTTAAAACTACCAATCATAAAGCATTCACATCATATCACCTACATGTTGCGTCATCACATGGCCTACTGGATTTTAACAATTTCCCTTCTTATTCATTTTAACTTTTCCATGTCGATTTTTAAATCACATATTTAAACATTTTTTCTACTCTCGGGTCCTAAACCAAAACAAACGTGACATACGTCCTTCTGTAAATTATTTTCGTTTCTACTTTATACTATCCAAAGATCGTCTGCACATTCCTCGTGGGTTTCTTTAACATAAAGAATATATAAATCTGCTCGTTCATTTGGATATTAACGCCTTGAGCCATGTAATCTGACAGATGAGCAATGACGAATAATAAAGTTTGTCTTTATTATTTACATAATCCGTTACATTTTATTCGTCGAATACCCTTCGTTATTTCTATTCTATCTTAAGAAGTTTGTTAGATAAACTCATAATCTTTGCAGCTAGGATTACTTTTATACAAAATGTCTTAAACCTAAGAAACCTTGGAAAATAATTCGTGCATTCAATATTTGAGGCTGCCTACATTACTGAGAAAATCTAACGAATCTCAAGACCAAGGTTAGTTAATGTAAGGAGGGCACAAAGGGCTAGAGAATGGAACCACAGATAATTGAATGCGGAGGGGAATGAGAATCAATTAACGTTATGTATATGTACACGTGTTCTCAGTGTAATCTCCCGATATTGCGATCAGCGCGAACAAGCCTAATGATATTTCTACATAATCATTACATTAACTATATTCTTCCATGTATAAATATTGATATCCCTGCTATACATATTACGCACTGAATATTTATTATATGATATTAAAATAATAGTTTCTAATACAATATTGTAATTTAGGTATACTTCTGAGTCCATATGTCTTTAATCTTATTTTTCTCTCTCCACAGTACTTCCTGTTTCAGTTCTTTAATAATGTCTTCAATTCATATAAACTTTCCTGTTCCTGTGCTTCATCTTACTGCAGTTATCATTAAAAAAACCATTACATTAGTCCTTCAACTGCAGAAAATTTCTAAAGGGAATCAATTTCTTAACATAAGTGAATTAATTGCTGGATTTTGGTCATTTCCTCAAGTTTAATATAATCTAAATTTGAATATGGAGTACATCTAAGAAAATCTATTTTTGTTGACTATACCTGAAAATTTTCTAAAAATTCCGATACAAAATTTATTGTGGTTCCCATTACTGTTTCTAAATATATGTTTCGAATGAGTCTTTATCTCAAAATACTCCATTTATATATTTTGTGGTAACGAGACGGTCATTTTACACTAATGTTTATAATTTATTTAATTTTGATTCTATAAAAATGCATGGTAAATAAAAGCGCTGATAAATTATTCTCTCTACGTCCTTCAACAGTAGTCCTAGATCTTAAGTAACTAAACATGATTTCTACTGTATGCAGCTGTCATCATTCTCAGGTTAACGCTGTGATCATTTGACGTAAGCGATTTTCATCTGTAATACAAGCTTGTAGCTTTGTAAAAGCCGCACCTAACATTTAACCCCCAGAAACGTTTATATGTTATGTAGACTAATCACAAAAATACTACTGTTTTAGGCTTAAGTAGTTCAGTTCTACGAATTTTATTCATTTTTCTTTTTATATAGAAGTTACAAGCCTCAGTCTGGACACACCAACACACACGTCTTCTACAGGATGGCCCACGAATTGTGTAATAAACATGATAATCGCGGGTTGGCAACCCTGGAATGATGTGACAATTAGCTGTATTTGGTGCATGGTTCAATAGATAGTCAATATCGCGCATGCGTGATTCCACCGCTTCAGTTTAGTAAAATGGCGGAGAAAGGCCGGTTTGACGCTAGAACAAAAAGTGAAAACTGTTGTTTTACGTGAAAACGAAGAGCGTAGTAGAGAGGCAACGACGTTTTCATGTTCATTTTCCTACGAGATGTGTCCCCTGCAGACGGTGTATAGACTAACAACACAATTTAAAACTGACGGCCATATTTTAGATCAAAAGTGACCTCGTGTCCACACAATCTGCACTCCAAAGAGAGTGGCTGTGAGAGTGGCTTTGTCACGAAGTCCCAGGAAATCCACGAGACGAACTTCGGCCGAAATAGGCATCTCACGTCTTTCGCTTCAAAATATACTTCATGCCGACATGAAATTATTCCCAAACAAAATGACAGTGTTGCACAAACTGACGGAAGATAAGAAGGTACGGCGATTACAGTTTGCGACTTAGGCTCTTGCAAATGATGATGCCGTGATTCATAACGCTTGGTATTCTGATGAGGTTTACGTTCATTTGAACTGTAGCGTCAATAGGCAAAATTCAGACTTGGGGCACGAGAGCCTCTTGATGTTGTACACGAGATTGAAAATTATGGAGAAAACGTAAGTGAATGGGGTGTCATATCCATCCATGGAATCATTGGGCCAATCTTTTTCAACGGCACAGTTAACAGTGTGTGCTACTTGGACTTGTTGAGAAGTTTTCTTCCGCAACTTTATGCAAAAGCGTTACCAATGGAGACAATGGTTTATGCAAGATTGAGCTCCTCCACATACAGCAAACGCTATTTTGGATTTCCTGCACCAACATTTCGGGCTCCGTGGGATGTCCCATCGATATACTGAACGCCACACAACCAGGATATTAATCCCTGTGATTATTTCTTATGGAAATATTTGAAGAAGACAGTCTACCGCAACAAACCACGCACTCTAATGCAAGTGTGAGGGGCTATCACAACCTTTTTCCAAGGAACAACATTAGACATGTGTCGTAGAGTGTTCAGAAACGTCACAGTTCGTCTCAAAGAGGTGGTACGTCAACAAGATGGACATATTGAACATATACTGCATGCTCACTGAGTATACACATTCTGGTGATTAATGTAAAAAGGATACTATTGACATGCTTTAGTTATTAAAAGTTATATCAACAATTTTAAGTGTATGGTATTTCGTGCGCCACCCAGTACTAAATATACGTGAACCCAAGCGACAGTTACTTCCCTCCACTTTAAACTTACTTAATATCTTCATTCGTGGACCATCGGTATCATACTATGCTTTAATAAACGATTTCCAAAGTGGTTTTCAAAAATTTAAATGAATTAACCCCTTACGCAATAAGCTAAGTCCGGGATCAACTTTGCCCGCCTCGGTAGCGTAGATGGTAGCGTGTGTGCCTCACGATCAATAGGTCCCGAGTTCGAATCTCGGTCAGGGTGAGTCACCTGGATAATGTATTTTCCGGGGTTTTCCTTTATTCTGAAAGACGAATGTCAGGTAACTGTAAGCTCCATGGACCGTGGGCTCATTTGAGCATCATTTCACCCATTCCATTCATCGACCGATATGACTTAACGTTGGAGGACGTAAATTAAAAAAAAAACGATCAACGAGCAATAATAGGTGCTTTGACATATATTTCTGGAGAGCTTCATTCTGATGACACGGATCTTGTCTATATACTACAAGCGGGTGAACATTTCCTTGTGATGAAACGCCTTCAAATATCTCATTCAGTGCTGTAACAGAGCTCAGGCACAACACCGATAGGACATGGGTGGGTTTTATTTTTGCTCTCAGTACAAACACAATCCAGGAAGAAAACTCATCTCTCCGAGGTGGTTCCAACACAGCACGTATGCTTTATAGGGAACCGATAAATCAAGTCCTTGTCTTCTTTTGCTATACCTTCCCAAGGTTTCAATTGCCTTTGAAAGTGTGTACATTTACTCTGAGGTGGGTTCAGTTCATACACTGTAAACATAGACAGCTGAATAGCACTGAAAGGAGAGCGTGTTGGAAGGAAATCTGATAAGATATATGTCTTCTCACTCTTAAGAGGAGGTCACGAATTCATACTACTGACCGATATTTTAAAGTGTACACTAAAACAACGTATGTCCTCACATTCACTTCTGCAACCCATATCGTTTTTCTTCTAATTTGCCTATTTGGTTCGCATTAATGGAGTTAAAAGCTTACAAAAATGATGGCATTTTTTCATTTCGCTGTAGGTGCTAGAGGGGAAAGCACAACGAAACTGTGTTCAAACCTAAGGCGTCACCGAATTTGCATTATCTTTCCTTAATCTATGAGAGAAACCACTGGAAGATACATTTGAACAATTCAAGTCATGTTAAAGAAATGTGTAGTGTTTAACGCCCACGGCACCGCAGGCGATGACACTGATGATACATGAGATGAAGATGGAGCACCGGTGGAATGAGATGGCGGGGGAAACCGGAGTTCCCGGAGAAAACCCGCCCCAGCGCCGTGTTGTCCACCACAAATCTCTCTTTGCGGTCGCCTGGGATCGAACCCAGGCCGCCTTGGTGAGAGCCAAGCGGTCTAACCACTGAGCCACGACGCGGCTAAGTCATGTTAACGAATATCCTGAAAATGAGCAGGGCTTAAAATAATTTATTTAAAATAAGTTGTGCTTTCCAAAGGGATGTGTTCTTTGTGAACTAATGTGTATACTACATCTCTCATTCTTTACCATTTACACGGAGTTATATAAAATTAACTCCGAATGAATAGGACTTCGCAATTTGATCACCAGTAAGGGCTATAAGGTGCCAGATGCATGTAGAAATGGTAAGTACTTTGAAAAGTGTAGGATACCGGGGAGTATTACATGTGAAAAGCGAAAAGTCGTTGAGATTTAGAAGTGGTTAGAACTACCACCACCAGATGGCAGTAGTGCTAAGTTCCCTTATGATTTCATAAGATGGTATATTCGTGGTTCCCTTTGGTGTCGTGGTAATGTATGCATAGACTGTCATTCTCTCCTGTTTTGTGAATTGTTGCCTTTTAAAATTATAGGATACTTTGATAAATATTTCATAATATTTTATCATATACAATCACTAACAGTCACATAAATTAAATATTACATATGTAGAGGTTATTTGTAAACAATTTTGTATATATGTGATGTAGATATTTTAGATTGTGGGGATGCAAGCCAC
This sequence comes from Mantis religiosa, assembly GCA_030765055.1. Taxonomy (NCBI): domain Eukaryota; kingdom Metazoa; phylum Arthropoda; class Insecta; order Mantodea; family Mantidae; genus Mantis; species Mantis religiosa. The sequence goes on along the minus strand of CM060957.1, from coordinate 115,165,522 downwards.
AGTGGTAAGAGATGAAGGAAGAATGTTGGTGGAACATTAAGATGTGAACAGTAGATATTGAAGCCTGAATGTTCAGCCTGTGAGAAACACACGAGAAAACCCATGCCAGCTAAGAACTCTCCATCACCGCTGGTAAGATAAGCCCATCACCAGTTGTGATATCTAAATAGTATGCGACAGCTGTTGAATGTGTACATGTCTCCAGTAACTTCTGCAGAACACGAATCGAATGTTATTTTGTTTTTCTCTTGCTGGTGGCCTGTTGGTTCACTAAATAGAATAACGGTTTCGTTAGTGGGCACAGATTCCTTCACTGCGACTCAGTTTGCCTTGATAGAGAGAAGGAAGTCGGTGACCAGTCGAGGAAGCAAACGTTGTTACAGTACGGACGATGGTTCTGTGCCAGTGGAGACCGTGTGTGCAGTCGTTCAGAATCCAGTGGCTGAGCCTACACTCTCCGTCATGCGCAGTACACTGAAATGACCAGTAACGTGCAGAGGTTTGACCGGGTAACTTCTAACACTTCGGTGCCGTCACGTTAAGATTTTAAAGTTTTAGAAATTGTGATTCTTAATCGCACTGGTGATTAGTTTTTTGTCTGTGTATATGTGTGTGTGTGCTTTTATATATTTTCTTATTTAGATTAAAATTCCTCAAATTGAAAGCAAACTTGGTGGCAAAACACTTCGCAACTAAACCGCAAATTTATTAATAATGCCAATCTAATCTGAAACGGGAAGCAGTTTCTGGCGCTATGCTAACAAAATGAAAGGGAACGTGAGTGCAGCAACAAAAGTAGCTAGGATAAAATTACGTAAAATAATTAAAGAAGGGGAGAAATGTGAGGCACAAGAGACGTCCTTTGAAACACCTAGAAAATACATCGTGTACCAGAAACAATCACTATCAATGATGACTTTGATAGATGTGTAATTCGCCAAAAATTTATAATTTGTGTATTCAGGAGGAAACTGTACCCACTGTCAAAATTTGGGACTCCTGAAACATCAAGATTCCATTAATTTTAAAGGGGGAAGCAGTAGTTTAAAGATTATCTTATGTGGCACAGGTTTAAAGTGAAAAAAAAAAAAACATGAAACAACAGGGTCTTGTTATAGGAAAGGGGTATGAGAAATTGGCGCGTGTCATATTTATTTGTCATAAAAAGCCTTTAAGACGAAGGAAGGTCGGTTATTTATGAAGATGAAACATATGGTTATACGAGAACCGCCTAATTCACTTCCATGCGCTACAAGCCACTATGGTATCACCCCAGACTTTTATTTTCCTGTAAATTAAAGCATTTGTGAAAGCAAAGAAGTAAAACAATAACGAAGATCTGTTATTTCTCAGTGGCTATGATGAAGAAATGTTCATATATCTTAAGGTATGCGTTTTAGGAAAAACTAGTCTATGAAATATGGCCTTGATGCATTGTCTTCCATCTTCTAGCGCTAGCAGAAGATGGTGCAATTGACGCCTGGTCATAGACTCCAGTGCGCGAAGAAAGTGGGTCACCGGCACAGAACCATCGTCGCTACTGTGAACCTCTTAAAGCAATTTCCATTAATAGTTCAAATTTTTTTAACATTAAACTTGTGTTGGATGAGAAAATCCTCACAAAATTTCTGAACACTTCTGCTGTCAGCATCACATATGATTCAGCAGATGTAGAATGTGTACCAGTAAAAGTGTTGCACGGAGATAAATGTGAAACATGCAACAACATTCAGTCGGATATCTGAAATCTCATTCCTCAATATATTTAATTACACATGACAGAAGAAGCATTTAAAGACAATGGTTTCTTACCTGGAATGAAGTGAACATAAAGAATATTATATGCAAACCTGTGGTGAATGACTGAGAAAGCAGCAGCCAGAATCGCTTGACGGTGTTTTGGACCTTTCGTGAATGTGTAGATATGTGTGGAAAGCTTTCAGAACAAAACAATTCCAAACACATCGTGAAACTGGCAATAATGTATGATAAGAAATTCTTATATATTTAACTTCAAAAGGCTTGATGAATACATAATTAAAACACGGCACTACAGACAGCATTTTATTATGAAATCTTTTCATAAATGTGACACTTTACACTTTTCCACTTTTAAGTATTCAATTATAAATAGAATATTCAAGCTACACAGTGATTTATGACATACATAACCCTATTTTAAATAGAAATTGTAGTGCTAAAAGATTCCACACCCATTTTTGAGAATGTAAAGAACAAACTGAGCTTAAATATAGTATTTTGGTATTTTTCTCGGGCATTCGCTTCTCATCTGATTCAGGAGATCCCAGGATACTTTTGTAAAATATCGATATCGTATTTTTTTTTTTTTTTTTTTTTTTTTTTTTTTTTAGCAAAAGACAGTGTTCGCAAAATTTCTCGTGTGGTCACGCAGACTTACGTCTGTTTAGCAGTCTGGGAACAGTATAATTCAAAAAACAAAATTAATATTTAAGTTCCCCTCTTTTACGCATACACAGAATTTAGCCTATCTATTCTTTTCTTCACGTACACCTATAAGGAAACATATACCAAGGTGATTGCTGCGATTGCTTGCGATTACTTTGTGAGAAAAATAGGCGGTGTTATAACTTGAACGCACCTCGTAAAGCACAGTACTTTATTTTTCACTGGTGGCCAGCCGAATGCCGGGCGGTCAGTGCTGCAGAAATAGTCACGCTTCCGCCGTTCTGTATATTTAAATGCTAGCGCTTAGGTTTACATGGACGACGGCCACCTTGATTCCCAGACTTTACCGTATGTGTAATGGGACAACCCGCATGCATTGGAAGAACTGAAAGATAATATCAAGAGAAGTTACTGCAATTTCAGAAGAATTAATTCGTGTAGACTGAAATTTTCTTCGAAGGGTTGAGGTATGTATGGCAGCACAAGGACATCATTTCCAAAACCTTCTATGACAAAGGTATGTGATTACTGTAATTATAATTTGCATGATAAATCTAAGCGCCAAAATTTAAATATTCAACGTGGTGGAAGCACGCCTTCTGCTGCAGTAGTAATCGCTCGCCAGCAGGCCAGTCGGCCACTAGTGAAAAATAAGGCACTAGAGATAGAGCAATGTGTTTTGTAGGAGTGTTTCATTTAAGCGTGAGTAGAGAAAGACATATGAATGCAACACATAAGATTTTTTTACGTACTACAAAAATTTAGGTGTTTCCTGCGACGTTGTTGGAAGAAAATGGAATTTCAAAACCGGTATATAACTTCCCTATCCACTCTCAGCATATTTTCTCCATTAATTTAAACTATAGTTTAAGCTTTATAATATTATTTCAGCAAAAATAAAGGATAACAGATAATATGTAATAAACAATATACATTCCACCTCTTTGTAATGAAAACGATAATTACGTGCATTGTGTTGAATATTCGAAGCAGATATGCATATTTTTTATTCCCTCAGGTTTGATACGAGCACTACAGCTGTTGCATCCCAAGAGGCGGTTCACAAACACATGCACAATATTTTCTCACCTTGCATTCAGGTGCATGTAAACTGTGTTAACAACCAGATGCTTAACTGGGCTTTGTCAATTTGATACACCTGGTCCTAGCCCTTGCAACCCACACATCTGGCTCATACACACGTTCACATAGCACCAGAATGCTTGTGTACCTGGAAATCTCGCTCTAAATAGCGCCTAATGCACGAGAGTAATACAAGGCATTATGGGAATGTTTTTCGGTAGTAGAGGGGACCTTCCTACGCCATAGGCTTCGAACTCTCAAAAAAAGAAATAACAGAATCTAGTGCACAGTTAGCGATATGGTTACCTGGAAACATAAACACAATTGCAGCAACCTTCATATGCTAAACATGAGAGTGCTATCCACCCACTCACTATCGAAAGAACTAATTGTATAGTAGAGGCATCCACTAATTTAAATAAAAGAACAAATGAACACGTTTTAATCAAAATAACCAGAGTCAGATATCTGGCGAGCATGCAATTATATAGCGAACAACTAAAATGTGTGTATATGCGGCTCTGAAATATAACGAGTTCAGCAAAATCAACTATTGTCCACAGGGATATTAAACTTTATCTATAATATTGTAAAAAGGAGTAGCTGCTGTCTTGAGTTTTCAGGAAAAGTTAACCAGCTCTGGTGGGCTAAATTATATTTAATTTATGAAAATTAATTGGTCTTTCACACTAGCCGTGTGTAGGCTAAAGTATGGGAAGATAGAGTCAGACTGAAAAATTCAATGCCATAGCCGGGATTTTAACCACGGATTTACTGGTTTCCGTCCAGCCGCTCCAACCATTTGAGCAACTATGGCCAACGTGCCGACATTACATTAAATTCTCCACCTAACTCGTATTTTTCCCGTTAAAGCACTTAGGAGTTCTCACAAACACATGGGACAGCTACCTTAATGGCGACTTACTATGCTGTATGTACTTCAAGGCCAGGGCTTTATAGATAACCACTATTAGGTAATTTAATGGAAATTAATTGTTCTTTCACACTGGCCGTGTGTAGGCTGAAGTATGGAAAGATAGAGCCAGTCTGAAAATTTTAGTGCAATAGCCGGGATTTGAACCACGGATCTACTGGTTGCCGTTCAGCCGCTCCAACCCAGGAGCTACTATGGCCAACGTGCCGATATGACACTAAATTCTCCAACTGACTCGTGTTTTCTCGGTAAACAACTTAGGAGTTCTCATAAACACACGAAAAGTACACGATTCAGTTGGAGAATTTAATGTCATGTTGGCACCTTGGCCATAGTTGCTCCTGGGTTGGACCGGCTGGACGGCAACCAGTATATCCATGGTTCAATTCCAGGCTATGGCATTGAATTTTTCAGCCTGACTCTATCGTTCCATATATTTAATGGTATAAAACATGGTTAACATAACAGAAAAATGGTCCATTATGGGTGTACCATTTGTTAAGTTTCCCTTAGAATAGGGTACATATTAGAACTAAGCAAACACTGATACCAATTCTCTTGCAATCACCCTACTCTATAAGATATCTATTCAATTAAATCGACATACAATTTGATGAGTTCAAAAATTTCCCCAAAATTTGTGGAACCCTCTGGAGCAAAGTTTTCTTTAACGATCTCGTACGCATTGGTCACGAAAGGTATGACATCAAATATAAACAAACATCACTTTATGATGATAGCAATGAAGCAGGAAACCAGATGTCATAAATGCTACAAACGTTTACACTGCATTCCTCTTCCAATAAATTAAGCAATTAATTATAACCATTTTCTCATTAGTATGTACTCGTAGATTTCTTTGAAAAATATATATATATATATATATATATATAAAGATTATAAAGATAAAGATTAGTAGAAATAGTTTTATCACATATTATATTGTACGTACATTGATAAATAGTTAAGGCAGAAGACTTAAGCAATAATGAAGTCTTTTAAGAGCTGGTAGGTATGTGATGACTAGAGCTAGATAGTTGAGAAAGAATCCTTTTCTTCCCCTAGCGTCCAATGCTGAAGCCAACCATGTTAATCATGGGTTATTATACGGCAGAAAATGGAGGATATATTTGTTCTTTTTTGCTTTTTAGCTATTTTTCTATTTAAATGTCCTTTTCTACAATTTTTATTTGTTATCCTTTCTGTCATTTTAACAAATTTTTATTTAAAGGTCCCTTTTTACACTTATTATTATTATTATTATTATTATTATTATTATTATTATTATTATTATTATTATTATTATTATTATTATTATTATTATTATTATTATTATTATTATTATTATTATTATTATTATTATTATTATTATTATTATTATTATTATTATTATTATTATTATTATTATTATTATTATTATTATTATTATTATTATTATTATTATTATTATTATTATTATTATTATTATTATTATTATTATTATTATTATTATTATTATTATTATTATTATTATTATTATTATTATTATTATTATTATTATTATTATTATTATTATTATTATTATTATTATTATTATTATTATTATTATTATTATTATTATTATTATTATTATTATTATTATTATTATTATTATTATTATTATTATTATTATTATTATTATTATTATTATTATTATTATTATTATTATTATTATTATTATTATTATTATTATTATTATTATTATTATTATTATTATTATTATTATTATTATTATTATTATTATTATTATTATTATTATTATTATTATTATTATTATTATTATTATTATTATTATTATTATTATTATTATTATTATTATTATTATTATTATTATTATTATTATTATTATTATTATTATTATTATTATTATTATTATTATTATTATTATTATTATTATTATTATTATTATTATTATTATTATTATTATTATTATTATTATTATTATTATTATTATTATTATTATTATTATTATTATTATTATTATTATTATTATTATTATTATTATTAATTTTATTATTATTATTGTTGTTATTGTTGTTATTGTTGTTATTGTTGTTATTGTTGTTATTGTTGTTATTGTTGTTATTGTTGTTATTGTTGTTATTGTTGTTATTGTTGTTATTGTTGTTATTGTTGTTATTGTTGTTATTGTTGTTACTGTTGTTACTGTTGTTACTGTTGTTACTGTTGTTACTGTTGTTATTGTTGTTATTGTTGTTATTGTTGTTACTGTTGTTACTGTTGTTACTGTTGTTACTGTTGTTACTGTTGTTACTGTTGTTACTGTTGTTACTGTTGTTACTGTTGTTACTGTTGTTACTGTTGTTACTGTTGTTACTGTTGTTACTGTTGTTACTGTTGTTACTGTTGTTACTGTTGTTACTGTTGTGACTGTTGTGACTGTTGTGATTGTTGTGATTGTTGTGATTGTTGTGATTGTTGTGATTGTTGTTATTGTTGTTATTGTTGTTATTGTTGTTATTGTTGTTATTGTTGTTATTGTTGTTATTGTTGTTATTGTTGTTATTGTTGTTATTGTTGTTATTGTTGTTATTGTTGTTATTGTTGTTATTGTTGTTATTGTTGTTATTGTTGTTATTGTTGTTATTGTTGTTATTGTTGTTATTGTTGTTATTGTTGTTATTGTTGTTATTGTTGTTATTGTTGTTATTGTTGTTATTGTTGTTATTGTTGTTATTGTTGTTATTGTTGTTATTGTTGTTATTGTTGTTATTGTTGTTATTGTTGTTATTGTTGTTATTGTTGTTATTGATGTTATTGATGTTATTGATGTTATTAATGTTATTAATGTTATTAATGTTATTAATATTATTATTATTATTATTATTATTATTATTATTATTATTATTATTATTATTATTATTATTATTATTATTATTATGAATATTATTAATATTATTATTATGAATATTATTAATATTATTATTATGAATATTATTAATATTATTATTATGAATATTATTAATATTATTATTATGAATATTATTAATATTATTATTATGAATATTATTAATATTATTATTATGAATATTATTAATATTATTATTATGAATATTATTAATATTATTATTATGAATATTATTAATATTATTATTATGAATATTATTAATATTATTATTAGTATGAATATTATTAATATTATTATTAGTATGAATATTAATATTATTATTAGTATGAATATTAATATTATTATTAGTATGAATATTAATATTATTATTAGTATGAATATTAATATGATTATTAGTATGAATATTAATATGAATATTAGTATGAATATTAGTATGATTATTAGTATGAATATTAGTATGATTATTAGTATGAATATTAATATGATTATTAGTATGAATATTAATATGATTATTATTAGTATGAATATTAATATGATTATTAGTATGAATATTAATATGATTATTAGTATGAATATTAATATGATTATTAGTATGAATATTAATATGATTATTATTAGTATGAATATTAATATGATTATTATTAGTATGAATATTAATATGATTATTATTAGTATGAATATTAATATGATTATTATTAGTATGAATATTAATATGATTATTATTAGTATGAATATTAATATGATTATTATTAGTATGAATATTAATATGATTATTATTAGTATGAATATTAATATGATTATTATTAGTATGAATATTAATATGATTATTATTAGTATGAATATTAATATGATTATTATTAGTATGAATATTAATATGATTATTATTAGTATGAATATTAATATGATTATTATTAGTATGAATATTAATATGATTATTATTAGTATGAATATTAATATGATTACTAGTAGTATGAATATTAATATGATTACTAGTAGTATGAATATTAATATGATTACTAGTAGTATGAATATTAATATGATTACTAGTAGTATGAATATTAATATGATTACTAGTAGTATGAATATTAATATGATTACTAGTAGTATGAATATTAATATGATTACTAGTAGTATGAATATTAATATGATTACTAGTAGTATGAATATTAATATGATTACTATTAGTATGAATATTAATATGATTACTATTAGTATGAATATTAATATGATTATTATTAGTATGAATATTAATATGATTACTATTAGTATGAATATTAATATGATTACTATTAGTATGAATATTAATATGATTACTATTAGTATGAATATTAATATGATTATTATTAGTATGAATATTAATATGATTATTATTAGTATGAATATTAATATGATTATTATTAGTATGAATATTAATATGATTATTATTAGTATGAATATTAATATGATTATTATTAGTATGAATATTAATATGATTATTATTAGTATGAATATTAAGATGATTATTATTAGTATGAATATTAAGATGATTATTATTAGTATGAATATTAAGATGATTATTATTAGTATGAATATTAAGATGATTATTATTAGTATGAATATTAAGATGATTATTATTAGTATGAATATTAAGATGATTATTATTAGTATGAATATTAAGATTATTATTATTAGTATGATTATTAAGATTATTATTATTAGTATGATTATTAAGATTATTATTATTAGTATGAATATTAAGATTATTATTATTAGTATGAATATTAAGATTATTATTATTAGTATGAATATTAAGATTATTATTATTAGTATGAATATTAATATTATTATTATTAGTATGAATATTAATATTATTATTATTAGTATGAATATTAATATTATTATTATTAGTATGAATATTAATATTATTATTATTAGTATGAATATTAATATTATTATTATTAGTATGAATATTAATATTATTATTATTAGTATGAATATTAATATTATTATTATTAGTATGAATATTAATATTATTATTATTAGTATGAATATTAATATTATTATTATTAGTATGAATATTAATATTATTATTATTATTATGAATATTAATATTATTATTATTATTATGAATATTAATATTATTATTATTATTATGAATATTAATATTATTATTATTATTATTATGAATATTATTATGAATATTATTATTATGAATATTATTATGAATATTATTATTATGAATATTATTATTATTATTATGAATATTATTATTATTATTATTATTATTATTATTATTATTATTATTATTATTATTATTATTATTATTATGAATATTATTATTATTATTATTATTATTATGAATATTATTATTATTATTATTATTATTATGAATATTATTATTATTATTATTATTATTATTATTATTATTATTATTATTATTATTATTATTATTATTATTATTATTATTATTATTATTATGAATATTATTATTATTATTATTATGAATATTATTATTATTATTATGAATATTATTATTATTATTATTATTATTATTATTATTATTATTATTATTATTATTATTATTATTATTATTATTACTATTATTATGAATATTATTATTATTATTATTATTATGAATATTATTATTATTATTATTATTATTATTATTATTATTATTATTATTATTATTATTATTATTATTATTATTATTATTATTATTATTATTATTATTATTATTATTATGAATATTATTATTATTATTATTATTATTATTATTATTATTATGAATATTATTATTATGAATATTATTATTATTATTATTATTATTATTATTATTATGAATATTATTATTATTATTATTATTATTATTATTATGAATATTATTATTATTATGATTATTATTATGATTATTATTATTATTATTATTATTATTATTATTATTATTATTATTATTATTATTATTATTATTATTATTATTATTATTATTATTATTATTATTATTATTATTATTATTATTATTATTATTATTATTATTATTATTATTATTATTATTATTATTATTATTATTATTATTATTATTATTATTATTATTATTATTATTATTATGAATATTATTATTATTATTATTATGAATATTATTATTATTATTATTATTATGAATATTATTATTATTATTATTATTATGAATATTATTATTATTATTATTATTATGAATATTATTATTATTATTATGAATATTATTATTATTATTATTATTATGAATATTATTATTATTATTATTATGAATATTATTATTATTATTATTATGAATATTATTATTATTATTATTATTATTATTATTATTATTATTATTATTATTATTATTATTATTATTATTATTATTATTATTATTATTATTATTATTATTATGAATATTATTATTATTATGAA